>JAHWFP010259541.1:0-17975 GCA_023313725.1 Lithobius niger | reverse complement strand
GGGGCGTTAGCAAAGCCAGGGCGTTTATTAGGCGATTTGCGGTAGTTGGCCAGGGACGTACCTGAGTTGGCTGACGAAACACACGACACAAATGCGACTGCTATATGTACAACAATTTTTTACACTTTCTAGAGTAGGATTTCCCCGACTTATTCGACCCGTTTTCAAACTTAGACCTAGAAATTTTAATTCTAAGCGTACAAGACGTAAACATGGACTTAAATGTTCAAAGTAAGCGATGTGATATTTTTAAATTACATCGGATAATTCATTCAACCGCTATAGCACGAACACACAGACAGACAGACGAATAGACAAACCATTTGCCTAAGATCGACTCTAATAAAGGGAAGTATTTTCAGATATCTGTGAAAATGGAATTTTAATGGACGAAATTAGTTTTTCTTTATCCTAAAATACTTACCTTTGAGAAACCCACCTCCGGCCAGGCTCGACCTGGACCTCCCGGGTCTGCGATCAGTCACTACCTCGAAAAAATGACTAATGGCTGCCTGGCTTTAGCGTCGTGAATGGGATCGTGCCGGATGGCATGCTGAGCGGTGGTCAGAAACTCTTGATTTGTTTTACTGTAAATTGAGCATGTAAGTGATAAAAACTATAATAAAGGTAAAGGTTTTTAGGATAAGTAAAAACTAATTTTAACCATTAAAATTCCTTTTTGACTATCATTTAAAGTTAAATGCGTGTATTTTGCTGGGGAAGAGTCATGTTTAAAATAATGCAAATCCGTCAACCAGTCTCTGAAAACTATATTTGATATTTTCGAAGCTGCTGCTGTGTCTCGTGCTAAGATTTTTTTTGTGTCTAACAAATTACAGAGAGGGACACAGTGATAATGCGTAGCTCTGCATCATTAATGAACTAGTAAATAGGGTTACTTACCGAATCGGGGATTGGTGTATCTTGACTACGTTGACACATCATAGATGGGTGTTACTGCTCTGGGCGTAAGTTTGCACATCTAATTAAGCCCTAACTAATACTGATGGACCTCAATGTCCGTGGCGTTAGCAATTAATTCAATGTGAATGTCTTTGATGGACACATATCTTTTACTACAAATAGTGGGACTGCCAACAGTGGTAGTCTCGAGTTATTGTCACTACCCACTACCCAAACATTGTTACGTCCGGGTGAATTGTCATGGGTTAGGTCCAAGCTAATATCAGGGTTATGTCATGTCCGACATTCATCGCGCAATACATCTTCCTCAGCAAGTGGCCTCTGTCAGTTGAAAAGTAGCAGCAGCTTCAAAATTTCAAAAATCGTGTCTACAATTTTCGTCAGGATTGGAACGATATCAAGTAAAAGCTTGCCTCAAGTACAAGAGGCAATGTAAATAGTCTTACGTCCGTGTTTATTTAACTTATGAATATGTTAACTTATGAACATGTGAGAAATTTGACAACCTTCAGTAATCACTTGTTAGTTTGTGCTATTGCATTTCTATTGCCTCGATGATTGGATCTTTTAACACTTTCTAATTTTTACCCCAATGTTGCAGGTTGTAAAGCATCTGCAAAAAGCATGTACACTGGGGTCATGGCTCTAGGTTGTAAAGCTTTCAAAGAAGGCCAAGCTGCGGCCTGTTACTGCAAAGGAACAAGAGAACTGTGATAACACCATTATCCGGAACGTGAAAGTGTTGAACTCTGACATTGGAAACCTTTCAATCTTAATCATCGTTGAGCACACTGGATGGTAAAGGTAGGATATTAGAATCTAGAAAATGGTGCTGTGCTTCTGAAACATTTCACGATGTTTGGAAACAAGTGCCCGAATTTTAAAATTATGTTCGATGAAGTTTTGAACGACACTGGACAGCAAAAAAGAACAACAATGGAAGTACTGAAAATAAGCCAAAGACGTATGATTCACCGCCAAAACTATATAGCCAAAACTACTATACTAAACTATACCCTTGCTACTACTACTGAGTCGTAACCTGTCTTGACAAAATGTTGGGAACCAAAACTCGCATTCATTTCATCCAAAGCTGCAGGAAAAAATATTTGATAAAATGGGTACAATTGAAAGTTGAATTTCTTTTTATCATCAGTCGGCCCAGCAGTAAAGAAGTCATTAAGAGCAGGGACGTGCATGGAGAAGGGGAGCGCTAGTCCCTGCCCTCATGGTGAAGTGCCCTTTCCTAAAAAAAAATAGCCTACATGTGCTGGAGCGGTGGACCAAAAAAAGGGACAATAATGTCTTAAAAAGTGGTGCAAAGAGGGGCAGAAAACATTAAAATTCCAAGAAGGGGGGACAATGAGGAGTGAAGAAAAGACCACCGCGTAAAAAAGAGAAAAAGGGTCACCAGAAAAAAGCAAATTTTCCCTGCGCTCTCGGGGGCTTGTGCACGGCCCTTGTTAAGAGATTATTTTCCACTGTGTTGTGTATCTGTCTTTCAGGCGACAACTTGATCAAGCACGATAAAAGCAAAGTGTACGAATGTCCTTTTATTTTGTTATTTTACTGCCGTATATAGAGTATTTGTCTAGGAGCCATTCTTTTTGCATGAACACCATATACAGATGAGCTGTAAAGTCGACTTGCTTGGCACCTACATGTTTCCCTAGGCAGTTCCTGTGCTTCAAAAAAAAAATCTGAGGTGGTCATGTACAGGTGTGCGGAATATGCTAGAATGCTAGAACGAGGTTCGCGGGAAATTTCAGAGAACTGTGGAAATTCACTAAAAAAAATGGCTTGCCTACATGGTGAAAGGCTGCGGAAATTTGAAAAATCTGTAGGGAAATTTTGTCCAGCAAGAATTTTATGCGCCCCTGGTCATGTATGACTTTTGAACCTTTTGGATTTCTGAAGAGTAGGCAGGGATGGCACGATAATCGATAATTCAATAATATCGCAATAAAAAATGTCGTCGATTATCGTATCACACTTTTTCTGACTTAATCGAATTATCGCGTAAACCAAGATGCTTAATTTGTCATATCTCGGTAACCGTAATAGCTAGAAACAAGCGGTTTGCGTCATTTCGTGCGGCATTATAAGGGCTGTCCAACCAAGTGTGAAATACAGTTGCCAGCCACTTTAGGTGACTGGAGAGTCAGTTTAATACAAACAATATTTAAGCATTAAGTAGCAGCACAACTGCCAAATTGTTTCCACATGGTGAGGAAGCAATGGACAATTGCCTATGTATTTCATGGCTTCTGACCAGAGTACACATTGTGAAGGCTGCACTGTAGGCTTCATCCAAGGTTATTTTTGAATTAACAAAAATTAAATTGGTTATTCCAGTCTTAAAATTTGTTTTATCGAGATATTATCGATTATCGTAATAATCTTAAAAATTTTATCGGGATAACAAATTGTTGTATCTGAGAGTAGGTATCGGTCAAAATAGTACATTCAATCACACTGAATCTCGTGTTTGGTCAGTATCCGGATTTGATAAATAAAATTTGGTTTATTTGATAAATTTGCCAGAAATTTGCCGATTTGTACATTCAAACACGGATTATAATTATATTTTTTTCGAGAGCCTTCTAGTGTTGCCAATATCAAAAAGTAAGTCGTTATCAAATTATTGCAAAAAAAAAAAAACTCAACCCCAAAATAGACATATTGGAGCAACAAATTTATTCAAAAGTCTCACAAGTAAAAAAAAAGAATTGTATGTAGCATTGGCTCTACGGCATTCAATAATTACTAGTAAACCAAAAGCTTGCTGAGCCTTGAACTAGGATTAGGCTACTGTAAAAAGATAACCATAATTTACTGTAAAATGGAATTTTTTTAAAACCCTTTTTCTGTATGCAAGTAAACAAGCATGGGTGTTAAATAAAGTGAATCTTTCTTAAAAGTTCAGTACCCAGAAAGGGAAAGGAAACTTAAATTCTTGTGATCCAGTTTCGGTAGAATCGGTTGACCGCGATTTAACAGAATAAAAAAACCATTACTGGATGTACTTTGAAACTCTCATTAACATTCGTAAAAAGTTCGAAACTCATTTTCGCTCACTTTCAAAATGCAGGTATTAATAATACCTTGCTAATTTTCGATATCAGGCATCCTAGGTAATTGGCTTTTCTACGTCTCCCCTACGGGTTTTTTGAACATGGCAACCATTTTGAAAAGCGTTGTGGCCTCGAACTTTTTACGAAGATTTAACAGAAACTGGCAAACTTTACATGCACTTGCTAAATTTTTGTACAGTAATTTAATTACGAAATTTCAGATACAGAAACTTGTTTTGGTGGCTTAGAGAAGTAGCATTCGTTGCTTGCTCTTTTTACTTAAGTACGCGCGTTGGCGGGGGCGGTTAAAAAAAAAGGAAGTTTTTCTTTAAACAAGAACCTGATGGTTAAAAGAAAATTTGTACGTTTCTAAATTTTGAAACTTAAATACTGGCATGTAACCCGTAAAGGTACATGCCTCCATGTTGACTTACCTGTATAACTCAGTTTTGGAGCATTAGTTCAGACGTAGGTAATGTTAATATAAGTCAGTCCAAACACCACTCATTTAATCATATTTTACGTACTTAATTGTTGCAAATGCTTTTTTCTACTTGCGGACGGAAATTTCCATTACTGGGAATTCTAGCATTCTCCTTCTCCAATACTGTTACTCTAGAGATATAAAGTTATAGAGCCGGCCAGCCACGCAGCCCAGTGCATGCACATGCACCCCTCCTATACAGGGTGGTCCATAAAAAACGCAACAGCAAAATTTTTCTAAGTCCAAACTTATTTGTTAATACCCTCCAGAACTGTAAAGAATCGGCTAATGTCTAACAGCAGTCTCGGTCCTTCCAGTGACGTTCGTCATTCGGACTTCGAACTATTGCTTGGTGGGATTAGCTTGGCGAAAGAGCTTGGCGTTTGATATCATAACTTCACACGGCCGAAAAGCTTGGCGGGAATCCTTAACAAGTTTTGTTTTGGGGTAGATTCCAGTTAAGGCCGACTGGATAGAAATCAGGTTTTTTGCTTTCTGACTCAATGCAAGGTCTTGCATGTGCCGGATAATTACCCCTTTTAACGATGCTTTGGTTAAATGCCGGATAATTACCCCTTTTAACGAAGCTTTGATTAAATAAGATGATGAATCAACTGTCCTGGATCTGGGAAACAAAACCCACAGAAAAACTTTTAACATAGCTTATCAAGTACATATCCCCAGCCATTGATATGTGAGATAACATTTTTTTTTTCCATGGGTTGGTAGGCACAGTTACCTATTTGTTTAGAGGTGTTTAACGAATTTCTGTTTAGTTTGAGTGTAAATGTTTGAGTAGCGTAGTTCTGTCATGCCTCTGAAAGCCACTTAACATGGCCACAAGGAAATAAAATAAAAGATAAAATAAAAAATAAAAAAGTTGGTGCGACGCGTTTTAGTCAGTGAGGCGATGCCTGAGAAACAGTTATCTTTTTTTTTTTATATTCTGGATGATCTTTTTTGTAATCCGCTCAATTAGTTCTCACATCCTTTTAGCTCTGTGGCCAAACTCCCCCTACCAACCTGTCAGTGCTTTTTCTCACTACTCTCGGGGTTCCAATGGAACCCTGATGAAGGCATACGTCCCTTAGTGAGTTCTTTATATCCGTGCATGTTTTGTTTTCCATATCCTACAAATCTTTGGGCTAAGGTTTGAAATTCAGAACACAAGCTTTTTGGTGTTTAAGCTACTCAGTTCCCTACAGTAGCTCCAAGATGATTAAACAGTAAATTGGATCTTAAGATTCTGGTAAAATTAAGAGAACGTATGAATGTCGATGGCAGAAAATAAAATATTTTGTGTGTTATTATTGTAATGAATTTATATTTGATTAAAAGGTAACATTGATGTGGGAGTGAAAAAAAATCTGGAATGTGCACATTTAACATAGGCGACTTCAAACTGTACTGCTCCGTTGTTTAAGCAAAACTTCGAAAGTGTTTTATGTGTGCGCCTTTTTGTTTTCCTATTTTTCCTACATCCCACATGTTTTAAACAGCCACAAGTACTTGTGTGGCCTTATGTTAATAATAAATGTTCAATTTAAATATACGTATGGTTTCCTTTCTTCCGTTAACAATATGTTCCTACTTTTTTCCCCATTCTATGCTTTTATACTTATCCATGTTCATTACCATACAGCTGCTAAAAGAAACTACCTCCAGTTTGTTGATAAAAAAAAAATTATATGTAGTTGGCAAGCTTTGCCTTTATGCAGATTTTATTGAAAAAGTGATTCATTACTGTTGTCAAAGTAACACACAAGAAATTGTTATGGTAAGCTAAACATTGTTGTATTTATAAATCTAGATTTATTAAAATAGGTGTAGCTGTGGGGGTTAATGGAGTTTTAGCTACTTTCTACCAAAAAATATACTTTTTTTTATGTTAAAAATTCTTTACGTAATTTCTAGACTTTAAATCAAAATTTTAGGTATTATTGTCATATCCGCATAATTCGTTCTGACTCCATGACGAAGTTAACCTCATTTCTCTTTCTTAAATATCAGAATTGGGTATTGGCCGACGTTTTTTTTTTCAACATCAGAATTATACTTTGGAATGGGCATCATTGTGCAAAAACACTGTCCCAAATTTTAACAATTTCTTTCACAAATGCCAAAGAAACTC
The DNA here is from genome assembly GCA_023313725.1 of Lithobius niger. NCBI lineage: Eukaryota > Metazoa > Arthropoda > Chilopoda > Lithobiomorpha > Lithobiidae > Lithobius > Lithobius niger. The sequence goes on along the minus strand of JAHWFP010259541.1, from coordinate 11,362 downwards.
ACCATTTTGAACTGAATCTTAAGAAAATACTAAAACACCGGTTTGCATACTAGTTGCGCACTAGAACTAGCCACTTAGCATTACAGGGGAAAATGCATTAACACCAACACCATTCTAATTTGATAGAGCCTGAAGTGAATTTAGGCTAAAATTTAATTCAGTTTGGCAACACTACTGTGAACTTCACATTAGTCATTCATTTATTTATTCGTTCATTCGTTTATTTGTGAGGCAATCCAAGGTTTGCAAATCATTATGCCATGTGCGGTGCCTATCATAGAACATCATAATTGAATTTGTATGGTTCAATATAATGGAAATAATAAGGTAGCTTAGCAATAATTATCATGCATTTTGTGAGTAGAATTACTTTGAAATGTGGGTGACATGACCAAAGAAAAATTCGTTTCAAATTGTACATTTTGCGATGCAAATGTCGTGGTTCGCTCAGGTCCTTGAAAACCTAGAAATGTCCTAGAAAATAAAACTAAAATTTCAGGCCTGGAAAAGTCTTTGAAAAATCCCCTAAAAAACTTTTGTACTACTCCTGGAAATTCCTGGCAATTCTTTGTTTTCAGTGTTGCACATCAGTGTGTAATAAATTAATTTCTGCCAAGAACATTAATTATCTAGTACAGGAATTAAAAATAACAAAGTTGCACCAAAAACTAATTGTTACGATTACAGCCTCAGATTTTTCACCAGCCTCTGGGCAACCTAGACCGACTTTATGAACACAACTCGGCCGACCTACCTGTGTTGCGCTCCGTCCTAAAGCTTGTTGGCCTATATCAGGTGGTTTTTCGTTTTGGTGCCAAGCAGTGGTGGGTACATTGGTGTAATCGTTGAGTAATAGAATAGTCAATACATCAGTCTACTTCGCATTATTCAGGCGACCTATGCATTGTCGACCTAGTCAATTTTCCCAAGTTCAGTGTCCAGGGTGGCCCACAAAAAGTCCCCAGAGACTGCTTTTATTTTTATTTAGATTATGAAATAGTTGCAGTTTACTGTAATATGTACGCATTCACCAAACCTTCGATATTTGTGAAAAAGAACTTTAAAAATTCCGAAACACATTACCTACTTTTTAAGAATCGGAATTCGATTTTGGATCCTGAAAAATGGTCCCTAACCCTAATCTGTACTTTTTTTTTTCAAACACTTAAACACTTTCAAGAAAATTTTTAGTTTGTTTTATGGTTGGTAAAAAAGGTACCAAAGATTTAAAAAAAAATTTAAAATTTTATTGTTTGGCTTAATTATTTTTTAATTTGATTTTTGTCTTTTGTATTGTACTTATCTACATTATTAATACCGTTAGTCATCAGCTCATAGATGATCATTATGATGTTAATGATGACCATTGCATACAAACCTCAAAGCCATCCGAGAAATAGCTTGTGAGCGGCAGCTTCTGCAATCCGGGTAAATGTCAGCAACTGGAACACTGCCGTTCTTACACGGGTTATCAGTAATTTTTGTTAATTTATTCATTTGTGTAACAAAATGTACAACTGCTCGAATTTTATAAGCCGAGTTGCCCCACAAAAAGGTTTCTGCAACTTATGAAAAGTTGTTGTACTTAATGATTCCAGTTGTTCTTTAGTTTGTGTGTTAAAAAACTTCCAGCGACAAGTGTCATTTATGAAGCAGGCAGTTATGCCCATTGCTTTTATGAATTTCTTAGCTACTCTTGTCTTCCCGAAGCTCATGAACATAAATTTTTTTCACCAAGACATGTTAATGTTAAAACAAATAATATTTAACTCTGTGTAAGTAAAGGAGGAGAGAAGTCTTGCCTACAGTTAGGTGGCTGACGCATAACAGGAAAGCTTGGCCTCAAGCTTCGGTTGGTTAGTTTGTTATAATGGTGTGAACAACTTTCTGTAAGAGGCTTGAAATTTATGCAACAGAGCGGTTTAATTTTTGTGCACAGCATGAAGTGAAGAAAGTTTCAATGTATAAATGCATTGTTGAAGTCAGGTTAGTACTAGAATTCTTTTCATAGGACTAGAAACTTGTGTTTGACTATAGTTCTTTTGAGCACACTACGTAGTGGTTGGGCATACCATGATTTTTTTTTCTGATGTTGTGGGTACCAAATTTAGTACCACTGTATTTTGTACTTTATGGTATGCCTGCGTACATGTGTAGCTGTATTAAATCCTGGTATTACAGTACAAGGGTTTAAAAATATACTGCAAAACATTACAAATTTTACTTTTTACTTTACGTGTTTATTTTGTACTTTAACTTCTTTTCTCTACATGTAATGAAAATGTTACTGACCTAACATTTCACCTAACTGTATGGAATAATGGAAATGATACTCAATTAATACACTGTCTTTCATACAAAGTTGTTTGGCCTAATCTATATTGTGCTTTAGCCATAGAATTCATAATCTTAGAAATGCAGACAGAATAAAAGAAACTGAAGGAGAGGGCAGTGCCCCAACTGATCAGGTTAATTTGGTTAACAAACATGGTTGCCTTTTTTTGGGTGGAATGATAGCAGTGGTTTCTATAGCGCCGGCCCTTTTTGGAAACTGTGGCGTCTCTTGGTTGGTTTTAGATGGATTTCTTCAACATAGCTGAAGCTCATTTGTTTTTCGCTTCACTTTTATTAAAGCTGGAAGCATCTTAAATTTGCTGTTGTGGATAAAGGCACTTTAGATTTTCTAGTAAATTGTTGCAAACATGATTTATTTTGCCTTTTTAACATAAAAAAGTTCACCATACATGGTAATGATTTAACGTAGCTAAATTTTTAATCTAAAACTAAAAATCTTTCGTTTTTAATGTGCAAATGAAAAAAATATCAAAAATTGAAATTGTTGCAAACATGTAAATTGTTACAGTAAATTGCAGTAAATTCTTGCAAACATGATTTATTTTGCCTTTTTAACATAAAAAAGTTCACCTTACATGGTAATGATTTAACATAGCTAAATTGTTAATCTAAAACTAGTAAACTTTGTTTTTAGTGTGCAAATGAAAAAAGTGTCAAAAAGTGTCAAGTGTCAAAAGTCTGTCAAACGAAAAAAAAGTGACAATCGGCCGCCTGGCGCCGTGCGCGTGATCGCGCCCGAGGGCAACTGAAGGCATTGGGGGGGAAACTCTTAGTTGTTCGACAGAACCAAGAACATTTTAACGATAAAAGCCAGATTTTGTTTATAATGTGCAAATACTACTTCCAAACAATTACTATCAACATTTTACATTTAAATAAACTATACAATTTAAATTTTTTTTAATTGGGCTATTTTCCTATCATTTTGGCGAAATCCCAAAACTATAAAATTATACAAGATGCAATTTTTTTAAGTGTGGTAACAATAGCATTTCAGTCAAAAATGTAGCATACCATTGTGGAATTATAACCACCGAGCGTTCTACCTTCAAGTGGAATAAGAGTTGTATTTAAAAGGATATTCTGAGGTCTTTAATGTTATTGGATAATTCTAAGTCGGGATCAACCAAATCCACCTAAACCAGATACAATATGAATGTGATTTGACAACTCTTTGTTACCAAATTCGAGCGTGGATCATCAATTTTTAAAGAACGATTAGCTAGATTTTAAATGCCTTAGCCTCGAATATGCTGTATACATCAAAAGTAAGTGTACGATGTTGAAACCTCCATTTCTCCTACGTCTGTTTGCTGCAAAACAGTGGCAAATTAAAATGAATGTAATTAAGCGTTTTGGGGGGGGGAGAGAGGGAGGGCTGGGGGCGCAAAGCATCTTAATGCCTCGTGTAAATGGGAAACGATTATATAAATTTTGAAGTTAAGGAAAATTGGGTTTGCCATGGGTCGCGTGCTCATCCTGGGTTAATTGTGCCACTGTTGTAAAATAAATTAATCTTGACCTAAAAACACAATTCACGGCAGAATCGTGTTCGTCATTGCAATGTCTGTATTTCAGTGGAAATAGATAAGCTGAGTAAGCCTAGTGCAGAGGTCTATGTGGATTCGCACATTTTATAACAAGGGATGGTACATTTTATAGGGGATTGACCCCAAATAAAGCCAGTGATATCCAAATAAAGCCCCCAAAGAAAATGTTTAAAATAAATACATAAATAAATAAATAAACAAATAAAATATCTGTTGTAGCAAAACTAATATGGATATTAAAATACTATTTGCTTATTATTAAGCTTAGTTCACTGCTGGAAACAGAAAGCATGTGTGCTTACAGTTGCCCTAAACAAATGGGGAAAGACGTAAGCTGTCTGTAAAAGAAGAAAAAATACCAAAGAGATGAAGGTGTCAGGGTTTTAGCCCAGAAGTGACATAGTATATTACTGTTTAACATTTGTGTTTATGACTATTAGGTTGTTGTGAACAATTTTAACGAATATGTTCAATTAATAAATAAATATACACAAATCATTGTAAATTATATAAAGGAAAAACAAGCCAAACAGCAAAAATCGTACACTAGAAATAACGTAGTAGAGTACGCCAGTACAGTGTGGCATGTCCCGGATTCGAACTGGCAACCCAAGTCTTCCCTTGATAATTTACGTAGTTTCTTTATCGCTATGGCCACTCTTCCACTGGCATAAAGATGACATACTGAACCCGTTATTAAGGTCACAGCTAGGGTTTCCAACCCGGGTACCCGGACAATTTACAGCCCCGAAAACCCGAAAACCCCGGGTTTGGCCGAGCCCAAAACCCGGGTTTTTCGGGTTTAATATTGTGGTGAAAACGTGAAATGGAGGCTCCATTTCGGAGCATTTTCGCTCCATTATTTTAGCACCTATATTTTCACTCCATCATTTTCACATTTTCACTCCATTATGGAGTGATTTTAGTTTTAAAAAAAAATGCGATGCGAGTGAGATACATTGCGTCTGCATGGCCACCATCCAGTGATGGGAGTCAGGCAAGTAGGAAGGCCGCCTCCTCATTCCCCCTTCCTCATTGCAATCAGTGCAGCATCCTTTGCTTGTTTGCTAGTTTACTTCGCGGTCGGGTTGCATCCAGGTGGCTACGTTATGCGAACGTTAACCATTAGTCAGTTACTGATGTTGACGCTTTTAACTTATCACGAAAGGATTTGTTTAAGAAGTTTAAAATATTTTCAAAAAACTGTAAAAAGTTAATGTTGCTAGTTTACTTCTAGTTTGTTTTTAATGCATCCTAATTTTTAGCAATTTTGCCATGTGGGACTTATGAACTCCTGTTGAAACTTGTTCAATTTTGTGTAAAACCTGGGTACCTGGAAAAATCCGGGTTTTATGTTTTTCAAACCCGAAAACTCGAGGTTGGCAGTTAGGGCCGGTTTTGGAATTCCTAGTCACAGCAGTGACCAGGGCTCCATTCGACCGAGAATGCTTGCAGTCATAGGCATTGGCATTTTACTTTGGATGTTGTAACAATAAATCTTCCACAATGACACTCAAATCCAAAAATTAAAAAAATACTTTTCAGTATTTGCTAAATGCGAATTTTCGACAGGCAGATTGACGAAAACTAGATAAGCTGTTTCAGTCCTCCTGTCTTCTTTAGGCTCTCCTAGTGTGATTTTTCTATTTACATAACTGCTGCAGCCACATCAACATAAAGTCACTCCCCGATAAACACTGCGAAGTGACTTTATGTTGATGTGGCTGCAGCAGTTATGTAAGGAGGACTGAAGTAGCTTATCCAGTTTTCGTCAATCTGCCTGTCAAAAATTCTCATTTAGTAAATGCTGAGAAGTATTTTATAATTTTTGGATTTGAGTGTCATTGTGAAAGATTTAGCATTGAAGAAGGAAGATAAATAAGAGAAAGAAGAAAACAAGCCCAACAGCAATTTATCTTCCGTCTCCATTGCAAATTGGCACAAGCATTCTTGGTCGAATGGAGCCCTGGTTACAGCTGTGACCTTAATAACTGGTTCAGTGAGCCATTTTTATGCCAGTGGAGGAGTAGCCATAGTTATAAAGACACTATGTAAATGGTCTCTGGGGACAGGGTTGCTAGTTCGAATCAGGGTAATGCCACACCGACAAAATGGAATTGGATAAAGGTGGCTTATTGTACTACGTTATTTCAGGCGTGTGATTTTTGCTGTTTGGCTTGTTTTACTTTCCTTTAACGGGTTCAGTGAGTCTTCTTTATGCCAGGGAGGAGTGGCCACAGCAATAAAGGTGTTATGTCAGTGATCTGGGGAAGAATTGGGTTGCCAGTTCGAGTCTGAGATGCTACTCCGATGAAACGAAAGTGTATGAACATGACTTACTGTAGTACATAATTTCTAGTGCATTATTTTGGCTGTTTGGCTTGTTTTCGTGTTTCCTTGATTTTCAATTTAGTTTTAAAGATTGTATTAGGTGTATGTATTTTTAAAGAACATTGTGATATTTTGTATGTTCCTAAAGTGTCGTTAATAAAACATTTGCATCTGTTAGCAGGAAAACCTTGTCAGTTAGCGTAGTTAGCAAGCAAATGTTGTTATTAAAGATCATAGGTATATGTAAAACTAACTTCCTATTAATAATTATTTAAATCCTTTGAAATTACTAGGGTAGCCCCCATATATGGCCAGTTTTATAGAGTATTGTTGTAATTTCTCTTTTGCATGGAAATACTGTGATTTCCCATTAGCAGTCGCCCAAGCTTTCATTAGATTTAGTTAGATCCAGTGTTAAGAGACATTGCGGCCTAGATCCCATTTGCATGAAAATATTGTGACTGGAAAATAATGACGTCACAGTACTGCGCATCTTTGTTGAAAAGACAGTTTGACTCTTATTTATACAGGAAATTCAGTTTGAAAGACACACAAACAAACAAAAGAATTAGATTATGGAGATGCCCACTGCGAATGTCAATAGAATAAAGATTATCGAGATTCCCACCGCGGACATGATCAGATACACAAACAAACAAATGTTACGATGTTTACTTCTTGTATGCATAGATTTCAAAGGAAAGGATATTCATCGTTCCTATGTTGCTGGCTGTCGACTCAGCTAGACTCCACGCTAACACAGTTGCCCACCTCTATTGACGATTCCGGTCTCTCAACATCCCCATCCCACTCCGTTGGCACCTGGCTTCTCTGCTCCTACTCTGAATTGAGGACCATCGATCCTTTCTGACGAGAATGATTACAGTCCTTACTATTCCTGTGATTCACCGTCCACTACCACCAGCCAGGCCGCCCTAACACTGCTGCCTTCTACACTTGGCAGTAACGGTCTCCTCTGTTCCACAGTTCCCGTTCCTGCCCTTCGCTCTGACGTTACCACCTAGTCCGTCATCCGGCGCCTCCACCCTCTGCACGTCAGCAATATGGAATGTAGCTTTTCTGTTCTGGGACTGACCCCTCAGCAATTACTATCCTTCACCTTTCTACAAGACAGGACTCCTTGAAACACACCGATCCGCTGGATGATCCACTCCTCTCTACTGATCCGCCAATTTTTTCCTATACCAGCCCACGATGTGCACCAGCGCTGTTCGCAATCTACTAGCAATACCATAGGTCTTTTAAGGCAAACCCGCATCCGGTCCACCGATTCAACGAAGATCCATTTTCTGCCTTGTCCTAAACAACGCCACCAAAAATAACAAAATGCAAACATCGTTCGAGATCTTTCGTATCTATGCCACGCTTCAACGGTCGCTGTTTGAAGGATCCGCGCTTCCACTCCACTTCGATCCGCGAGCCGCAATCTGTCTGTGATACTGCAGACTAATGGAATACGTACGCATCCGTCGATCCGCTCGACGCACTCCGCCTCGCCACTTCCCTGGAACCTTCTGGCAGGGAACGTGGAGATTCTCGAACGAAATACGGACCAGGATTCTTTAGAGCCTTCGCTCCCTTACTAAATCCCTTATTAAAGCCCATATCCATAATCCGTACTCCTACTCCCCCCCGAATTCCCGTTAACAAAGTACGCCGGTATCTCCTCACAATGCTCGATCACATGCCTTTTTCCCCTAACGTGTCAGACAATCCTGCTGCATCCTCCATGACTATAATGCGAATACTAACACTTATAATGATAATGATAAATCACATTGCATGTACCTACAAGGATCGCATCCCCTGCCTCTCAGAATCAGGGAGCAGTCGTAACTTCATCAATCTCACTATACAGTTCGCTGCTCCCGGTTGAAGAACTGAGAAATTGGTTGGGTCTTACAAGTTCCTTCACCGGGACTTGCTCCTTGGGGCGCTGCCTCATAATGCGGGCGACTCCAACCTAGCCTTACTAGGTGTCAAAGTCTGCTATAAATCAGGTAATGTAGAGTTTCCTCGGCAATAAAAAGTCTAACATTCCAGGGCCTGCATCTGGTTAATTTTAGTTTTTATAGCAGATGAAAAAATACATTACCTTTTTTTATAGTAGTTTCCCCCTTTTGAACTTAAATTCCCTAGAAAATTGATGGTTGGCTTCCCTGCTGGACTCGTTATAGTTCTCTGCATGCGCAAGCATGAGTCAGTCTGTATAAGCAGACTGCGTAATCTGAACCTCATCATTTCTCCTAGGGCGCTCACGCTAGCGTGAACACCCTCGAGCTTACGATTCCCCGAAGATTCAAGAGGAATGTGACGTACCGTCGATTATACAATTCCCTTCTACGATGGATGCGTGATTACCGGTTCCCGGGTTGCCTCTCCTGTCCTCAGCAGTGATTGTGCGTCCGTCACCAACCCAAGTTCTCCTGCGGCCAAGTCAGTTCTCGATCCTTCCCTTTCGGACTTTGCCGATAACCACCCTACCGGTTCGCCGACTTCACATCTCTCAGTCGGTGCCACGCAGGTCAGGACGAAATCCTTCAGCACGCGTTGCCATTCTGCATCCTCCACGTGATCCTCCATCATCCACCTTCTCTCAGTTGACTACTGCCTTTCCCTTGGAGCTAAACAGGGGGGGGGGCTTTCCGACCACGTGGCCTGGCCTCCTACCGTTCCCGTCCAACCTTTCATCCTAATCTGTCGGTGCGATCACCTGCTTTACCGATCCTACCATCGCCGGTTGCCTCGGTCCCTCTTGGATTCACCTCCCCACGCTCACCTAGATTTAGTCCGCTGTGCTTGAACTCTTTGCCGGTTCCCTTTCCTGTTTTCAAGCGTACATTCTGCGACCCTTCTCGTTCGCCTGTTGCTTGTCACTTCCCCAGTACTTCTAACTCACTGCCTCTCTTCGATCCTCTGATCCCAGTTGCCGACGACTACCTGCGCTATTCAGAAGTATGGGGCAATAACTTTGACATCACCTACACTCTTCTTGGGGGATACGAACCCCCTCGGACCTTGATCCCCCTCGTTTTTACCACTCGGACCTTGATCCCCTCGTCTCGTCCACTCCTGCAAACCAACAGTTGCCGGTATCCATCGGCTCTCTTCATCACGCAACCACAAAACGTGGCTTTGCCTTCCTTTGGTGCTTCCTGTCACTTGTCTTCAGACTGCTCTCCGTCACTATCCTGCACTGACAGCATCACTCCCCCTGGACCGCGTTCACCTCCGCTTTCTTTGTAATTGTATTGCATCCCAAGTTCGGATTTAAAATAAAAACAAAACAAAAAACGACAAGAACAACATGGCATAAACCCGTGTGGGAACAAGCACCGCGTTCTGGCTTTAATCCTCAGGCACTATAGTCGAGGAACTCTGTTCCCCTGTCCAATCATCCCACTACACTGTTCGATTCCCGGTTACCGTCCTCGCCCAGTCCCTTCAACATTAGTTTGGTTTCACGTCTCCTATTACCTCGTCTACATTGCGTCCCATTGAATTTCCTGCAAATTTCCTCTTTCTACATTGCCATCCAACGTCTCAATGTCTCTCACTACCTTTCTTCTCTATGATGCACGCTGTTTACATCACACCTCAAGTGAAGAACTCGGTTCCCGATTACCCTCCGATTACCGGGCCATGCCTAGAGCAAAGGTCACGCCCAAGGAAGGATCTTCGATCCGCCCTCCACGCTCTGCCTCTCCGGTTCCCTTGACGCAACCGGCTTCTGAAGCTGTTGAGGTTTTAGAACTCACGACGGATCATGAGCCTCTCGATTCCCAGTTGCCACTGGAGAATCCCTTTCTTTCCGAGCTCTCGGTTCCCTCCAACCGCATGACACGGTTACGTTTTCCCCGATTCCATGCAGCCATCCTGTTCCGCAACGGGATCTACGTTCTCTCAGCGAGGATCTTGCCCGTGGCACAGAAGCTTATGGCCAGACTAAAACTGCAAGTCAAGACAAACTAAAGGATCTCGATTACCTTTCCGGTTGCCTTTTCTTATCTACCACGACAACGCTTCCGTAGATGGTCTTTATTCTGCCCCCCGTAGCCACTCTTCAGTTCCCATCTTGCGATTACGCCCACACTGTTGCTTTCATTCCTTCAAACCGTGCAACTGCAATTTTTTTATCATTTGCTTCCTTAGCTTCCCGGTTCCCGATTACCAGTCTCTCAACGTAGTCTCTGGCTTTCATGAGACCCACTCTTCCTAGGTCCTTGTTCGGTCTGTCTCCCAGTGGACCGTCATCTCTACCTGTGGTCTGCCACTCTGCGTCCCCTGCCACACCTGGTTTCGGACTCTGCTCAACTCTTTAAACTTTCAACTGATCATGAGTCTCTCACCTGAGAAGCGGTTCCCCTCACTCACTCCTCAGTTCCCATCTTGCGATTACGCTCGCACTATTCTGTTTCTTGTTTCAAACCAGGCAACTGTAGCTTCTTATTATTTGCCTCCTTGGCATCACGATTCCCGGTTCCTGATTACCACTTTTCAACATGGTTCCCAGTTTCTTGAGACTTATTCTCACAGTGTTCTTGTAAGACCTGATTACCCAATGATCTATCGTTTCTACACCAACATCGACTTTGGCCGATCTCTGGGTTACCAATAGGACAACACAGGAGAAGATTCGCATGGTTCCTGTCACAAGGATGGAACGTGTAGTCATAATGCATTCTGCATCTCCCTTTCCCTGACTTCTCTACTCGATCCCGCCCTTACAGCGTTGATACTCACTTGCTTCGCCTTCGGTTACTGATTGCCCTCTGCATTAACTCCTACTTTCGCCGCTGTCGGTTTGTCTCTTGTATTGACGGGTGTTCAGTGGTAGTTGATGTTATGGCTTGGCATGTAAAAATGACGCTGGTTATTTGGTTCCATTGGGTTTTTATTGCGGTGGAGGTTGCAATTTTATGCTCGCCCGACTTACACACGGAATAACCCTTGCGGTTTTACATTGGCGGTTGGCTGGACTTAAAGATTAGGGGAAAGTATTGGTGGTAAATACATAGACTTGCGTATGTTGCAGAATAATTTTGGTATAAAAGATCGAAAAGGCGTATAAATTAAGACTTCACTCCTACGTGTTGCAGTTTGGA
>JAHWFP010259540.1:29097-40765 GCA_023313725.1 Lithobius niger | reverse complement strand
TCTGGGTGCGACACTCTTGCTGCGCCAGCCTCTTCAGGGATTCCTGGTGCTGGGATTTGTTGCTCCTTTTAGGCCTTGGGTCTGGTGTGGCTTAGTCTTAGCAGTCTTTGATGTTCCGCCACGTCCAAGGATCCCACGCATTTATTGTGATGCGTCGTTCCGCTGTGAGCAATGGGTGGGGGGAGCAGGGATCTTTGTCCCTGAACTGCGTTTGGAGAGGAGTTTTTTCTTGACAGGGCTACCTTCAATCTTCTTGGGGGAACTAGTTGCCCTCTCTATCGCCCTTGATGAAGGGTGCGATCTGGGTTTTCCTGCTTTTGCTGTGTTCTCGGACTCTGCGTCTGGAATTGCCTTCTTGCGACGTTCGTTCGCCACTCTACGTGTCGAGCATCCACTAGCACTTGAGATTGGTAGGAAGCTGTGGGTTGCTTTGCAAAGGGGTATTGAGATTTTTATCCAGTGGGTGCCTGGGCATTCTGATGAGTTTGGGAATGAGGTTGCGGACGGGTTGGCAAAGGAGGGGTGCGATGGTGGTGTAAATGTGGTGCACTGCCCTGTTGTGCCTAGGGACTTGCAACCAGTGATTCGCTCTTTGTCCCAGCAAGCGTGGCAAGCAGTCTGGGATGGTGGGCGTTCTGGCAGGCACCTGTATGGGGTGCACCCACTTGTCTCATCGCCGCTGTTTTTGGAAGAGGTTTCATGGAGGGATGCGCGGTTTTTTACCAGATTGCGTACGGGCCATGTTCTGCTACGCTCCCATATGTTTCGGTTGGGATGGTGTGCTGACCCAGTCTGTGCTTGTGGGACAGGCGAGGAGACAGTGTCTCACTTTCTCTTCTCCTGTCCATTATGGGCCAGGTTTCGCGTGCATGCAATTTTCGGCCCAGATTGGTCGCTCGGCAGGGTTTTAGGGTTGGCTGCCCATGAGAAGGGGTTTCGAGACGTGGTGAGGAGTGTGGTTGCCTTTTGTGACCAAACAGGTCGTTTTCGGGATGGGGGAGGCTAGTGTTGCTTGCTACAACGTGTATTTGTGGGGAGAGGGTGATGGTGGACACGTGGTGTTTTTGGTGTGGTACTGAATGGGGTGTGAAGTGTGGTTGCAGCTAGGTGGAGGTTTGAGAAGCAAGCTATGGACTTTTTGTTAGTTAGTAAGTTAGTTAGCTCGTAGAGTAGAGCGTAAGGGGTTAAGCCCATGTAGTGCTCTCGTATGAATAAATCAATCAATCAGTATACACGTTGTCATTGTCCGAACTTTGGCCATCCAATCAGAGACGATGCTGACAATACTAACAATGGTTATAACAATACTTTCGTACTTACGCGCCCTGCCAATAACACCCCTAGCCCAGGCTGTAAACCAGAAAAGGTATGCAGTTGCAGTTCGTGTCGTGCTGCAGCCATTCGTCAAATTTCATAGCTGAAATGCCGCGTAGCTGACATTCCTATACAAGTTAATTTTTGTCAGGTGGGTCGTTGCTCTCCATTTTACCACAATTTAAGCTTTTGTAACGCATTATTATTTCTATTTTGCCAAACATATTAACCTGATAATTTTGCATTACATTGTCCTCAATTAATGTTCTCCCTGGAGGTTTTTTAGTTGCTTGTAGACGCCTGCTTGCATGACCCACTGCGCATGCGCAGTCCTCTGTATATAAGCGAGAACGTGGTTGAACTCGGCATTCATTTTCCTCCAGAGGTTCCGCCCGTCACCTCGTCTCCCAACTGGATTTTGGATTTGCACCGTGCGACACTGCTCTCGCCTCGGATGCTGCTCTCTCTCCGCCGATCATCTCTCCCGCCGTCGACCGCTGTGCGCCCGGCCTAGTACGGAACGTGCATGCCGGCAACAGCATCGCCGACGACTCACCGCTGCAAGACGGACAGCGCTCGCCACCACCTCCCGCCCTGTCGGTCCTCGCCGAAGACGTACGACACGCCACGGCGCTGCTCCGAGACGCCAAGCTGAAGCTCCGGGAAGCCACGGCCCATGCCGGCTTACCACCAGACGACTCACCGCTTGACTTGTCTTCAAGATCGTCACGCAGGGAACACAGCGTCACATGCAGTGAAGCACACAACCTCGTCAACTCGGTCTTCCGCCGTTTTGCCGACAAGACACCGATGCCTCCCCCGTTATGCACCTCATCTGTACGACAGACCAACACTCGTGACTGGGTCGCTTCTACTACGAGCCACGACAACCGCAAGCGTGCGTCGCACACCGTCGCCCCACCGGCCAAGAAATGCAAGCCCTCGGCAGTGTCGCACGACCCCACCACGAGTTCCCGACACTCCCAGATGCCGCCACCGCCCGCGAAGCATACTCACTTCCCGGACGACATCGACGACCTGACTTTGCCTTTGGCTTCCCTTCTCAAGACAGTCGAAGACACCGTTCCCGATTGTTTCCTGTACAAGCCGTCCGAAACTGCTGACGCCCCGGGAATAAACAGAGGCCTCAAGACCGGCTTTGGCTTCGCCCTCCGCGACAAGGATGCAAAACCCCGCAGCCTACTACTTCGCAACGACGGCGCCCTACTGGGCAAAGGCGACCCCTTGCTGCTCGACACGGAACCACCAGCACCACGGCCTGGCCGCGAATCAAGCTTCTTCCGTCCAAACGGCGACGGCGCAACCAACCCCAAGAATTTCGACACATACCGGGAATGCGAATTCCTTTGCAGCGAAGTCAAGATGGATTTTGGATCAGCGCTAACCATCTCCAAAAGAATTGAAGTGCCGTCTTTTGTCTTGTATGACAACGACAAGTGTTTACGCCTAAGCCTACGAGCCGCTTCACAAGCTGACGTCTTGAACACCGCAGTCAACGCACTTTGTGAGAAGCTGTCGGCCGATGCCAGCCCCGAGGAGATCCGCAACCTGTCATCACTCATCTCGCGACTTTTCCAGAAAGCAAGTTTTGCAACATATCACTCGTTGAACTGGGCCATTACAGCACTATTTAACAACACCTTACTCTTACGAGAAGCTGCCCTCAAGTCCGCACACAACTTGAACGTATCAACCAGACACCGTCTACGCAACCAGCCACTTCACGAGTCCGACACGCTCTTCAGAGGATTGATCTCGTCACTAGCCCCTCATTTGGACATCTCCCGTAAGCCTAAACCCGTACGGCAAGACAAGTTGACCTTTCGCTCATCTAAACCGAACCGGCACCAGGGCGGCCGCTCGTCCCCCGAGAAACCATCGACTTCCTCGAGTGTCGCACGATGCGACACTCCCTCCCGCAAAGCACAGCCCTTTCGGGCCGACCGACAACCAGGCTCTCGGCCCAACCAGCGCTTCTACGGGAAACGCGCCGCATCTCCCGACCGCCGTAGCTGACCCTCTTCTCCCGGCAGCCGCAAATCACGCCGCAACCAATGACTGTCGCAGGCTCTCTCGCTTCCCTGTCGGCGCGAGACTACGCCATTTTCTCCCGGCTTGGGAATCCCTGTCGCACAACCAAGAAGTCCTCACGATCATAAAAGAAGGTTTTCGGCCCACCTTTCTTTCAAAACCACCACTCGCATCAAGCCCTCCGTGGGATTTTACGACCCCAGTGTCGCACTCCCTCACGTCAGAAATATCACTTCTCCTCGCAAAGAATGCAATCATCAGAAAACAAAACCCGGGGCCGGGATTTTACAGCTCCATCTTCACCCGACCGAAGAAAGCAGGGGGTCAAAGACTGATTTTCAATATGAAACCATTAAACAAATACATCAACAACCCCCACTTCAAAATGGAAACACTAGAATCCATCCGCCTCTCCTTCAAACGAAACGATTGGACGATCTCCATAGACCTGGAAGACGCATACCTTCATGTCCCACTCCACCCGTCAGCCACAAAATATTTCCGCTTCATCTACAACAGCCAGGTTTACGAGTTCCGCTGTCTTCCTTTCGGTTTGAACGCAGCGCCAAGAATCTTCACCACGGTTCTAAAACCAATTTTAGCACACCTCCACCAACATCAAATCAAAGCGAGTGCATACCTCGACGACTGGGCCCTACACAACCAGGATCCCCACCGTCTCGAACAAGACAGGGACAGAACAATCACGTTACTGAGCCAACTGGGCTTCGGCGTCAACATCCCCAAATCTCGCCTCACCCCGCAACAAAAATTCACGTTCTTAGGCGCCTCATTCAATCTCTCATCGGCCCGAATCTCTCCATCACCCGACAGAGTACAAGACCTTCTCCGTCACATTCGCCACTTTCAGTCTCAGCCGACATTCTCCCTACGGGAACTAAATTCTCTCATCGGGAAGCTAGACTCATTAGCATCACTCGTCCCCTACGGCCGCTGGATGGTAAGACCCTTCCACCACCACCGGATCGACAACTGGTCAAACCCTCATCTCAACCCAGATCACCAGTTCCCCTTCCACTACGACTTTCCTCGCAACAGCCTCCTTTGGTGGACAGACGTCATGCACCTCACGAAATCGGTCCCTCTCCACGAACCACCCCCAAACCTCATCATCTTCACGGACGCATCGAACCACGGCTGGGGAGCCCACCTAAACAACCTGGAAACATCAGGAACTTGGCAGGAAGGAAAACTTCAGCACATCAACTTCCTCGAACTTCGTGCAATCCTCTTGGTTTTACAGCATTTTCTCCCATCCATAAAAAAACCAAGTATTCCAAATACAAGCCGACAACACCACGGCACTAGCCTACATAAAGAAACAAGGTGGAACCAAATCCAGACTTCTCCACAATTTAACTTCAGAGATTCTCAACCTTTGCATCTCCAACATCACCCTACTGCCTCTCCACATCCCAGGGAACAGGAACGTCATTGCAGACTCCCTCTCACGTCGCTCACCACCAACAGGGGAATGGTGCCTCAAGAAATCCATCTGCGAATCTTTCTTCATGACGTGGGGTACCCCCATGATCGACCTATTCGCCACGAAGCACAATGCCAGACTTCCCCACTACATCAGCCCAATCCCGGACGATCAAGCTCTGGGAGTCGACGCCCTGACGTACCCATGGCACAACCTCTATGCATACCTGTTCCCACCTTTCAAGCTGCTTCCCCAAGCACTTCAAAAAGCCGAAGAAAGCCAAAGCCTCTTCCTCCTAATAGCCCCACTATGGCTATCAGCACCGTGGTTCCCACACCTACTGTCTCTACTAGTAGACACCCCAAGAACCCTCCCTCAACTTCCAGATCTTCTGTCTCAACAAAAAGGGTCGAAACTTTCACCAAAACCTCCCCAACCTAAACCTTCACGCGTGGCTACTATCATCAAACTCCTCAAGAAGGTGGGAATTCATAAAGATGATGCCACCCGCATCGCCACAAGAGCCACCAGAGAATCAACAAACAAGATGTACGACAGCCATTGGGCGAAATGGTTTCATTGGTGTTTCCCAAGGGAAATCAATCCAATCAACCCCACTCTACCTGAGCTACTAAGATTCTTCACCGACCTCTTCGACATCGACAAACTAAAAGGCTCTACAATACTTATATACCGGTCTGCCCTAAACTCAGTCTTCAAAGCAGCAGACAAAACTAACCTCCTAGACAACCATCGCATCTCGGCCCTACTCCGCTCCTTCGAAAACGATCGACCTGCTTCAAGAAGACAATTCGCAGACTGGGACCTCTCAATAGTACTCCAATCCCTAATGGAAGCCCCCTACGAACCAATGCAAGACGGCTCCCTACACCTCTTAACTAGGAAAACGGTCTTCCTCGTGACATTGGCAGCTAGCTCCCGCTGTTCCGAAATCCAAGCCCTGTCAGCCGACCCAGCCTACTACATCTTCGGCCCAAACTTCTCTTCAGTAACCCTTCATCCAAGACCGGGCTTTCGAGCCAAAACTCAAAAACCTTCCGAATTGACAAAACCCATTTCCTTCCCAGCACTCACGAGCTTAACAGGAAATGAGCCAGAACGCCTTCTATGCCCCATTCGGGCACTCCGGTTTTACCCAACACGAAGAACCCAACACGAAGACGTCCGCAGAGGCAGAAACCAACTATTTCTACCCGTTGACCTACAGACAGGGGAAACTTCAGCCGCCATGATTTCTCGATGGATTAAGAAAACAATCGACATCGCATACGACAAGGCCTACCTTAGCACACAGAGAGCAACAGCACACGAGGTCAGAGCAGTGTCAACGTCGTGGGCATACCATAACGCCACCCCAATTGAAGAAATCCTTCAAGCCGCTTCCTGGCGACATCCAACGACATTTACGTCACACTACCTGAGGAACATGTCAAAGGAAGAAGAAGGACTACACCGGCTGGGACCAATCGTCGCAGCCAGAACTGTGGTCAAACCCCCTTAAGCACATTCAGAATGAAGCTGAAGCAAGCCGTCCCAAAGATGGAAGCAAGCCATCCACAGACGGAAGCAAGCCATCCAGAAGGAAGCAAGCCACCCACTGAAGGAAGCAAGAACCCTCAAACAACGGTCCTTTTCAGGGCCACCAAATCCCACGAAAGAGATCCAAATTCCTGTTTCCAACCGCCTGTTCTGAATAAAGTGCAAATTTTTACATAAAATTTTGGGGGAAGCCTGCTTGCAACCCGGGGCGCCCCGTCAGATCGATGCCCACCACCACGTTTGCTGATAATGCAAAATGCATAATGCTAATAATGTTGACGAGGTCTGCTGATAATGCAAAATAATCAGGTTAATATGTTTGGCAAAATAGAAAGTACAACTTGCCGGCCCCCAGCCAGGCCGGCTAAAAATTGTTTCTTTTTTGCCTAAAACATACTTAACCTAAGCCCGCCCTGCCTCCCCTCTTAAGTCACCGCCTGACAGATTGAGAGGAAAATGTATGCCGAGTTCAACCACGTTCTCGCTTATATAGAGAGGACTGTGCATGCGCAGTGGGTCATGCAAGCAGGCGTCTACAAGCAACTAAAAAACCTCCAGGGAGAACATTAATTGAGGACAATGTAATGCTAAATTATCAGGTTAAGTATGTTTTAGGCAAAAAAGAAACAATTTTTAGCCGGCCTGGCTGGGAGCTGGCAAATTGTACTTTTTCCCCAAGTACCTGAAATGTGCTCAACTCTGCTTCAGGATATAAGACATTTCGCTACGGCGTCTCGCAACAATGGTTTACGTCCCCGAGAATTGAATTGGTGTCATGTTTGTTGCCTAACTTGGCGCGACACACTATCGTGTGTCTAGATGTGTGTCCATCTGCCGCACTTGAAATAATACGATAAAAATTCGAGAAAGGTGATAGAAGAACGAAAATTTCTACGACTTCGTGTTAGCATTGTTTTCGTCAGTTAGGTTCAGTTTATGACCACACAAAAAAACATATTTGGACGGAAAGGGGGAGGGGGAGCAAAATGGGAACTACGTCAGGTTTTTTTTTAGCCTTAAATAACCCTGAATTGCGTGGAAGACCGGCGTGTATGGGTTAAAATACATGTAAAAAAAATTAAGCGGCAAAGCTGAAACAAAAGCTATCTATATGAAATTGTGGGGTACATTTTTGTGTGATTAGTTTATCGTTTTTCACTAGTACTACAACGAGTAAATACATTTAGAGTAATCAAATTCAGTGCAGTCCGATTCCCCCCTCCCCTTTTACTGATGAATTTCCTGCAAAATTTCCTGCAAAATAAGGTGTTCGTAGATTTAAAAAGTGTAAAAACTCAATGAAAAAGAACAAAAGGGACGGGAAGCTGTAAAGCAACGAAATTTTGTGGGCCTTTTTTTTTTAACAAAAATAATAGTGTCAGATGAAAACTCCTTATCTGGTCGCTTCTTACAAGATCGCATGATCACTCATGTGCCGTATTGTAGTCCCAAAAGTTAGGACAGTATTTTTTTTTTAAATATAATGCGCTATATATAATGCGCAATGCGCGTATAGACTTTTCAGTGCACCACGCATCCTGTCATTCGCACATCGCATTACATTCGCACGTCATTCACATATTTCTATGCATCCTTTTTGTTTTTTAACAGATAGTTATTAGTTTTAACAAGAATTTGTAGGGGTTTGGTTTTAATCATTGGAAGGAGACGTCAGTTTTAAAATTTAGAAACTTGAATCTTGGATAGTTGTGAAAATATGTATTACATTTTCACAAACTATCAAAGATTTAATTGTTTTTCCTAATTGTTTTTGATAGATATACGTATATGTCCAAACCTATTACTAGGAAATAATTATTCAAAATCACAAACGTATTAGAGATAAATCAAGTTCAGTTTAGTTTATACAACATATCTTGAATGCATACAAGTACGTACACGTACACGAGACATAGATAGCGCACTGATGATTTGCGATTTTCCTCCATGTTGCTTTAAGAGCTTTTGGGCGCGAGCAGAGGCACGAGGGTACGGAAGTTCCGGTACAGCGGTACTTGTGCTACAAGACTTCGTTGCATATGATTACGGTACAGCTTGTTTCTAATTAAAAAATTCAGTGTTTCTTGCTTAGGCATGTAACGCATGCAGTGATAAACTGGTAAATTATTACAGGTGTTCGCTGAATGCGTAGACATTCATGACTTTTATTTGTGTAGAATTTATTGATTTACTATCCGCGTGCAACCGCAATCGCTTCTAACTTTTGAATCCAATGCGATTAACAGTCATGCGCAGATTCGTCAATAGCTTCTGAGTGAGTAACGGGAGTAATAAACAAAGGATCATCGGTATGATACGGAAAAAAACGAAAACGGCTAATATCTCAGTTTTCAAAGAATCTTTTTTTCCGAATTATATAGTATGATCAACGTTTCCAACCGTTAGCTGATTTATTTTTTCATAACCATGGTTCATAGGCGGACAGCTCTGGTCCTGCATCAACATGCTCTTCATGATCATCGTTAAGCCTGGCAAGATAGCTCCTACTGCTCGCAAACAGAAGGCAGCTTACCTGCAATAAGCATCAATTTTAAAGCTGCTTTGAAAGAAACTCTTAAAAATAAAAACGTGAATTTAAATGGTGCCTTAGTATTAAAAGAAAGCTTAACGCCATGGCAGAAAGAAGTAATTATCGTAGAAATGATACTGTTCTACGAAATTTCATTTTTTATAGCCGGTAGATGGCGGTGCTCACCTTGGGCGGAGCTGCGCAGATTGATGCGCACAAAAATTTTATATATGAGGATCGCACGAGGAAACTTCAGATATATGGAAAAAAATTGTATATATGGAAAACATTTTATATATGGAAAAAATTTTATATATGGAAAGTATTTAATTTATGGACAATATTTGATACATGTGGAAAGTATTTTATGTATGTAAAATAATTTATATATGGAAAAAAATTTATATATGGAAAAAATTTATATATGGAAAATATTTTATTTATGGAAAATATTTAATAATGGAACATAATTTTATATATGTTAAAATATTTGTATATTTGACAAAATATTATATATATGCGCAAAATATTTTATATATTTGCTACATTATATATATTTTAGGTAACTTAATTATGTTCCAAACGGCGCCTCATATTATGCGGTCAGTTTCCTGCACACATAAATGTGGAACAAAGTATAGAGCAGTGACACGACGTAGTATTATTGTATATAACTCTTTGCTGGAGCCTTAATGGGTTAGCTGCAAGGGGCACTGCAAAGAGAAACAGAAGGGCGTCATACTGAAGCCGATGCTGTGAAGAATGATTTCTTAGACCTAAAACGTGCGATTTTTGTTGTTGGAGAAAACAACGTTATTTTAAGATCTGCTCATCCGTTGTTTTTCCCTCCATTTTCATGTAGTTGCACCGTGTAGTTATGCCCTCCAAAACCCATACTGGTGCCAATATGGCGGCGAATGTCACTGCTCTATAGGGCGCCACCTTTCTGGGGGCGCCGTGCCGAATTCCTTCCAATCGTGTAACCGTGGAAGTGGGTGGTAAAACACAAATGTATTTTTCAACGGATGGCGGTTGCATACAAGTTCACAGCGTCGTAAGAACAGTCGTGCTTGCTTGGGCTTTGGTTCCGGAAGTTTTGTTAACTGATTATTCATTTTTTTTTTACTTTAATGATCAGATACTGTAACTGAAAACTGAAATTAACAACAAAAACGTTATATGGAAGCACTTAACTGTATTTGCGTCTTGCTTCTTAAGGGGAACAAAATGAGCAAATTGGGGGAGGGGGAGGGGGGGAACGGTTTTTTGACTCCTGTGGAATTAGTCATTTTGAAGTGTTTATATTTTCAGTTTATTATAGCGGAATAGCTTACTCTCATCTCTTTATTACCTTAACTGAGGGTTTTTGATCAGTTGACAAGCCAGTTGACAATCATGAAATCGCGTTTGTTCAACAAAAAAACACGCTTGGTTTTTTTTTTTTTTTTTATTCGTTAAAGGGCAATTACATCCATTTTGACATGCATGTTTTACTTTTCGATCACTTACACAATAACAAGAATTACACAAGAATTGTGATAAGAATATGTTACATACGTACGTTACAGGAATTTAATTACTGCATCATCAGAACACATAATGGGTACCGCCATTGTTTCGTGCGGAGCAACCGAAATTAATGCCGACAGATGGAGCTGTTGTGTTCCGACTCAGCCGGCAGATGGACACGCTGGTCTGTGGGAAGCCCATTGAGATAGCTGTGTTGGCTGTGAGCAGCTCAAGCGTCTGACGGCCTTAGCTGGCCACTACTGTCGTGCTGTTCGTTTATCAATTATTTAAAGAAAAAACAAGGGGGGAAAGGGTTGAACATGGGTAATTATTTGGAATAACTACTTTGCAACCTAGCGACTTGATTCAGAGCTAACAAATAATGTCAGGATACAAAACAAGAAATGGTGGATTAAGATACAAAACCTAAAACACACGAAAATACAGAAAAAGTAATTGTAACAAGTAATGTCAGGATACAAATGGTGGATTAAGATACAAAACCTAAAACACACGAAAATACAGAAAAAGTAATTGTAACAAGTAATGTCAGGATACAAAACAAGAAATGGTGGATTAAGATACAAAACCGAAAACACACGAAAATACAGAAAAAGTAATTGTAACAATTAATGTCAGGATACAAAGCAAGAAATGGTGGATTAAGATACAAAACCTAAAACACACGAAAATATAGAAAAAGTAATTGTAACAAGTAATGTCAGGATACAAAACAAGAAATAGTGGATTAAGATACAAAACATAAAACACACAAAAATACAGAAAAAGTAATTGTAACAAGTAATATCAGGATACAAAACAAGAAATGGTGGATTAAGATACAAAACATAAAACACACGAAAATACAGAAAAAGTAATTGTAACAAGTAATGTTAGGATACAAAACAAGAAATAGTGGATTAAGATACAAAACATAAAACACACAAAAATACAGAAACAGTAATTGTAACAAGTAATATCAGGATACAAGACAAGAAATGGTGGATTAAGATACAAAACATAAAACACACGAAAATACAGAAAAAGTAATTGTAACAAGTAATGTCAGGATACAAAACAAGAAATGGTGGATTAAGATACAAAACATAAAACACACGAAAATACAGAAAAAGTAATTGTAACAAGTAATGTCAGGATACAAAACAAGAAATGGTGGATTAAGATACAAAACTTAAAACACACGAAAACACAGAAAAAGTAATTGTAACAAGTAATGTCAGGATACAAAGCAAGAA
>JAHWFP010259540.1:0-19011 GCA_023313725.1 Lithobius niger | reverse complement strand
TTTTTGTTGATTTCCCCCCTCCCCTTCCAGACCCTGAATAAATCTTAAGCCCCCCCCCCTCAAGATCCAAAAATAATGTGATCCCCCTAAAAAAAAATGCGCTTTTCGTATACCTATTGAGAATGTCTGCAGATGATTCCTGTAGCCAAGATTAGTGCTGTAGCCAAATTAAGTAGCTCTCCACACCATTAATACCACTGGTTGTAAGGAACGTGTCTCGGTTTAACGAAAAGACATGTTGGCTTAAAAATGTTCTGTAAAGTGTTCTTTACACCCATCTTTTGTCAAAATTCGTACAATAAGCACGATGAACACACTGTTTGCTTCTATGCCCATATCCGTAATCCAAGAAACCAGGTGCCAAGGCTTTTCTACAAATTTATTTGTAAAAACTATACTTGCAGTAATGGTACTAAGGGCCACCACGCACACAGCGGCCAATCCGCGCGGCCAGGTCGCTGCGGCCAACGAGAATGCTTACGGTGTATGTAGCAACGCGCACTTGGCCGCAGCGGCCAGCATGTCGCCTCGGCCACTGGGATCCCCGGCGGCGTGCAGGCGGCCAAAGGGGGACCGTACTTGCTCCGGGTTTATTTTTCACCACGTGATCGAGAATTATCAACGAAAAACGGACGTGGCCGCGCGGCCCGTCGCCGTGTTTTTCGGCCGCGACGACCACTAGCCGCGCGACCTGGCCGCTCAGTGCGCGGGCAGCCTAATAGATTGAAAACCTTGTGAAGTTTACACGGCCAGTTTTTGAGCCCCGACCGTTTGACCTGCTGTGGGACTTAGCCATAACTCTCACATCATGGGGGTCTGAGGGGCTTACCTCACAGAAGCTAAGGTGTTTGTAGAAATTTTTACTGCGGAAAGTGCCATTTTGAGGTCCAAAACTGACTTTTTCTCCCAGTTGGTCAGTGGGTTTTTGATTCCCCCCCTCTTCATGGGAAGTACAAATTTACTCCCCCCACTTCCCATGACCCCCCCCCAATTTCCTCTGGCTTTCCCCGGCGATAAATAATAACTGGTCTCTAACGACTAAGGAATTTATTTCGTTTCGACGTAAAAAAAAAAATTTCGTACAAAAATCCGCCAAAAAAGCCC
Source organism: Lithobius niger (assembly GCA_023313725.1). Taxonomy (NCBI): domain Eukaryota; kingdom Metazoa; phylum Arthropoda; class Chilopoda; order Lithobiomorpha; family Lithobiidae; genus Lithobius; species Lithobius niger. The sequence continues at coordinate 17,907 of JAHWFP010259540.1, read as the reverse complement.
AAAAGAAAATAAAAAAGCAAAACATTTGTTGGTTGTTTTTATTTTCGTTGTTGTAGTTATTACATGTTAGGGTGGGTCAGTTGTCACAGCTTGAATAGCATTATTTTGGTGAGTTTTTTTTCTGTGGACTGTTTCCTGCTTCTTTTATTTCTTCACGCTTTTTTTCACATGTTTTTTTTTTCCGTGACGTTTATTTCCTCGGTCAGCAGTTTACGCTCGGCTTTCACCCCACGATTTTATTTTCCACATTCTATTTTAGTTGAGTGTTTTTCCCGTGGCTTTCCCACGGTTTAACAGCCTTTGGTAAGGAGATGGGACAACCTCAGGGATTGAACTGGAAACATCCGATCACCGTTCCGTTGGGGGCAGAGATATCCCGTAACCACTGATAGTCTATCACATAGCCCTGGACAGTACTGAATGACAGCAATTTTATCAAGGGCCCTATGCTAGTCACCGAACAGACCAACTTCTTCAGTCAACTATTGGTTCGCGATGACCAGAACGAGTAAACCAACTATAACGTTTCCGTAAGGCGAAACGTGTCTTTACATACTTACTATGGCAGGTAATAACGTAGTTAAAAAATGAAATTAACTTCACACTGCTTTTTGTTTCAGTACTGTACGTTTCCAGCTAATAGTTAGTCCTGTACTGCAAGATGCTGTTTTAGCCTGTGCTGGCCATGCTAACGTCAAGGCCAGCCTTATTATGGAAATCCCTTCATAAATTTAACTAAGGTGAACAAATTTAAATTCAAATACAGTTTGTACAGTAGAGGAGAAAGGAAAATATCTAAACAGGCCACCAACGCCAAGTTTAGACTTGCTACTGACTGATTCATCCCCCCCCCCCGACTCTTTCAACTTGTTTTCAGCTGTGTTCTTTACCTGTTGCTGTCAAAAGTAAAATTAGTGGTACCACTGCAAAAACAATAATACTGTTTTTTATCCCTTGAGCACAAACAGATGATAGCTATAATTTTTTTTTACATGAGCTATAGCGTTTCCTTAAGGTGAGACGTGCCTTTACACACTTACTGTGACAGAAAATAATCTAGTTGAAAAATTAAGTCAATTTCATACGGCTTTTTAATTCCGTTCTGCACCTTTCCAAATATTAATTAGTCCCGTGCTACGTGTTGCTCTGTAAACAATCTTAAGGGTTTTTAAAACCAATTCAGTTTATTGGCAGTGGCTCAGTCAAGAAAGGTGCTAGTCTATAATCGTGTGATACAATAATTGGTACTGGTTCAAGTTAAACTACAGCTCGTATCTTTTATTTTTATAAATATTCGAAGTCTTCAGTCAAGGAAGGAAGCAGCTCCGCACTTAAGTGCGATTGCGTCATGGAGTTGTTCGTGCGACTAGAGTTTCGAGTTTCAGTTTCGGGTCTCGAGACGAATTAAGCTTATTTCAGCAGGGACGTAAAGCCCAAACCTGATGGTGGTGCTAGTGGCTCTCCCTTTTGAAACAGGGTGCAGACCGCCCTCCGTCACCTAATGGCGGCTGCATAGCCCGTCGTCACCTCCAGATGAAGATGAGGATGATTATGAGTAGACGGCGAGAGGGACAATTTAGCCGGAGAAATCCAGGTGGAAAACCCCAGGATCTTTGACATGCCACAATCGACATGAGCACGAGGCACCACAGGGCCCTTCTCTTCCCGAAAATGCCAGGGGGTGGACGAGGCCAGGATCGAACCCGGACCTCCCAGGCAGAAAGCGGTCGTGCTATCCGCGCGCCCTCCTTGCCCCCTTTACGTCCCTTTACGTCCCTGATTTCAGGCATCTGGCAACAGGTGTCGCATCCGTACAGTATGGGGTTTTTGATCATACGGTAGAGATTACTGAATGAGATAGAGTTGGAAACTCATCAATTTCATAGACTCGTGGTACGACCAAGCATTTATAGGGTTGGGGAAACCAACCCAAACCAAATCCTGTAAATTCTTGGTACGACCAAGCTCAGAGCTCACATAACGCGTGGCTGTGAGGAGAGATGCAGGGAAGCGATCAGAAACGATCAGGGGCAGCGTTTCAGTTTTGCATGCTAAACAGAAGTGTTGCGAATTGAAAATGAACGGGGAAAAAAAACATCTTAAACTTAACTTTCAAACTAACATAATGATGATATAATTAACCGGTATTCATGGAAACGAGAATTTGCAGTGAAAACGAGTGAAAATTTAAACGAGTTTGCTAACTCAATAACTCCAGTTTGCCAACTGTGTATGTCTTCTTGAACGGTTAAACTCCCCCCCCCCCATCCCCCCAGTCACTACGGCCCTGTTTGCAACACTTTATAAACACATGCTTTAAACGTATGGGTGGATTAACACTACTGTCTGCTTTTAAGAATGGCTTGGTAAAGTTTTGCACATTGAATGCTAGTGTTTTATTCTAAACGTATTCACGTCTACATCACCATATATTAAACGCTAATGCTTTCAAAGGCTTCTTATCAACCCATGCTATTTGTAAAACGCATTCATGTGTTTTTAAACTAAAACCAGGAGCTAATGAGAGTATACCCACGTCCGTGTGTTTATTACACTCCTGCTAAAACGTTTAAAAACGTTTCCTAAGTGTATCTAGCGTGTTTATTTAAAACAAAATGGCAGAAGGTTATGCACTTTAATATGTACAGGATGTATCAGAAATGTATGTCACAAAATGAAGGGGCGTATTATACAATATACGCATCAAACTGATGTAAAACTTCCTTATGAACACATGTCCGGAAATTCTTCCTTTTCGAGAAATTTCTCTTTTCTGAGATACATATGTATATCCACGATCAGGGCGAAAAGAGCCCTGACATGTGTACGTACATGCAAGAGCGACCTTTCGAATTCAAACAATTGCAACTTAGTTTTCAGTCAGGCTGTAACTATCGATAGAAGACAGAAAATGAGCCGCCCCTCCCAATCCCAAATGTTGAGTGAAGCCCTGGGGCACCTCAACGGAGGAAAACTAATAATAAAACTTAAATTTTGTGATTTGATTTATATCGTACAGTCAGGAGCCAGTAAGGCGGGTACAGCTGAATGTCGTTCAAAACTTTTTTTTCGTGTTGCTGTTTTTTGTCACAGGTTAAGTCAGTTGCCTTGGCTCGAATTTCACCAGGAAATTTCATTAGGAAGCAGATTTTTTTCTGTCCTGCGGCATTTTTCCACGGCTCTTTTTCAGGAACTTTGTTTTTTGCGGATTTTATTCCATCGGTTTTTTTTTTTCTAGGTTTTTTTTTTCCTTCGAGTGTTTTTTCCAGGCTGCCCCCCCCCCCCCCCGGGCTTGTTTTGTCCTAGATTCGACAGAACGCAAAGACTTAAAGGTTTTTTCTTAATAACAAAACCGTACGATGGGACATTGTTATTGTCTGGTTTGTCCGTCATCTTTTTTCCGGTTTGATAGTTCGTGTCGTTGTATCGTGCTGAAAAACTATTAACACAAATGACTGCAAAGTTTACCACAGTTGCGCAATTTTTACTTTGCATTATTAACTGGTTCTTTTTTTTTTGGGCGAAAAAAAAAAGGAAAGGGTTTTCACCGTGATTAAATCGTGAGTAGAGAACGAGGAGGCGAAGGGCTACATGGTGCTGGTTCATTCATCGGATGCCACTGAATGGAACGGACAGATTGCGTGCGAAAGACAGACCCCGCCCAACCGAACGAGTGGCCTTCAACTGGCGCCAACTTTACGCCCACGCCCTTCCTATTCTCTTCTTATCGTCACTTACATTTTGTTTTTATTGATTCCGTCATCCATAACTTTGTTATCGTCTGTTAGATGAATCAGAAATGGTGGACTCTCTAAGGTTTCATCAGGAGCAGTGACGGCGCTAGAGGTGGGACAGGGTGGGCCATGACCCCCCCCCCCCCCTTCCAATATTTTACGCCCTCCCTTCCCCCTCGCCGGCACCTTGATCCAAACATTCAGGTCGCCACCAGAAAAAAATAACTAAAAACAAAATTGCAGGCTAAGCTTGACATCAATTAAATAAACTGAGCTTTTATTTTTTTTTAAACTTATTATTTTTTTTTGCTATAATTTATTTTTTGTGTTTTTGGGGCGTATTTTACAAAAAAAAATTGAGTGCATTTAAGCTTATGTTACGTTTTAGTTGAATTAAACGGAATAAAAGTGCCTAATGCGACTGCCATGAAAGAAAGTCCTCCCAAACAATTCAGTCCAGCTGACGCCGTCACTGGTCAGGAACGAAATCGTGGGGTTCGACAAAGGCTTGACTAGTGTGCTTGATTTACTAGCATACTTTGATTTATTAATTTACCCTTGATTTACTGATCTACTGGCATGCTGTGATTTATTGATTTACCCTTGATTTACTGGCGTACTTTGATTTATTGATTTACCCAGGGAGCTTGGATTACATGTAGCTTTGATAGGGTGGACCAAAGGGCTCGTTTACGCTACGAGAACTTCTCGCTCGCCGAAAGCTATTTGCTAGGCAACCGTTATTTATTTACGATTAATTTCCTGTTTCTATTAAATGACTGCGGCAATAGACAACAAATTAAATGTATTATAAATAACAACACGGACAAAGAACAAAGTGCAACAGCCATTTTAAACATTGCTACAACATTTTGCCATTTCAAGCTATTTCCAAAATTTGCTATTCTCGCTGAAAAAACAGCTCCTAGCAGTGATCAAACGACGGCAGAATAAATAGCTACTGCAGCGAGAATTCAAAATCCAACATGGCGTCCATTTCGTAGTTATCGAATCGAAGACAAACCTTCGAATGCCGGTGTTCGGGAATCTGTCTGTCGTCGTGTACTGCAATAAAAATTGTTTTCTTGTTGTCATAAATCACGCCGTCATGTTGCACGCATCGTACGTCGTGTCGTGAGGCACGAGGAGAAAATTTGCGTCCGAGTTGTTGCCATGGTTACTACGTATATAGACAACTTGAAAGCCGCATTCTCCGACAAAAGCGAAAAGCAGCCAGCAGATTTAGTATTGGCCAAGTAAAAGCTAGTAAGCGAGAAAATTGTCCTTGCTAAACGCGCCCTTTACGCTGTACCGCGAGAAACCGTGCACGATTTTGGTAGCTGCTTTGTATATTTCAAACGCATCTGACGTTTCTGCTCCCTTTTTTTGCGCCATTTAACTGATTCTTGCATCTCATTGGCTTTTAATTTTTCCGATGTATCAACACAAAATTGGACTAACAAACGAACGATTACGCATCATCAAACGTAAGCCGGACCGTTCCAATTGCTTAAATTGTTTTTAAGTACAATAACCTACCAGCACAATCGACATTGCGACTGAAAATCGCAACGTTTGTTATCAGAAGGAGAGCACCGTCACAAGCGACCATCGTAAACGCATGCCATTGTTTTGGTTTCAACACAACGACGTATTTTTGATTTTGTATCTGGGCGCATGGCGTACGGCCACGGCTCGGTGAAATAAATCAATCAATCAACAACTACGTCAGCTACTCCCGTCTCGGGTGATCTGGTAAGAATTTGTCGTTTTGTTTTAATAATGTGTAATTTAACGTTCAGCAAAGATTGAGCGATCAGATATATCATAATTATTCATTAATTTCGTTAAAAACTACTGGCTAGTTAAAACAAACCTTTTTGTTGGTTTCGAAAAACCAAGCGTCACTAACTGAATGTCGCTCGTGTATACCTTACCACGAGAAATAGCTTTGCTATAGCTCAGACGCGTTCACCGAGTGGGGCCACCCTATCAAAGCTACGTATAATCCAAGGTCCCTGGAGTTACCCTTGATTTGCTGATTTACGTTGATTTCCTGGTTTAAGTTGATTTACAGATTTGCACCTGATGTAATGATTTGCACTCGATTTACAGGTTTACTTGTTTTTTTGTTTTGTTTGTGTAAAGTAAAAAATTGAAGTCGATAATGTAAAATAATTGTTCAACAGTATGTTTGTTATTGTTTGCACAAACAAGTACATTAGTACTTCGTGCAACCCATCATTTAATTTAATTTAAATAAAAAAAATTTTTATTTAAAGTACTAATTTTGTCAGGTGGGCGTCGCGCCAAGTTAGATAACAATCATCACAACAAACATCACATCAATTCAATTGTCGAGGTTGTAAACCATTGTAGCGCGGCACCATAGCGTCAGTGTCTTATATCTTGAAGCTTAGTTGGGCACATTTCATGTACTTGGTGAACTAATAAGCACTAAGCACTAGTACTAATAAGCAATGACCCACCTGCATGTAAAAAAAATAAAAAAATAAAAATTTTGATTTACTGATTTAAAATCCATTTCAAAACCAAACGATCATAATAGAAAAACGAACGCGACAGCCTTTAACTTGCACTTGATTTCCCGTTTTACTACTGTAATGATCGCCTTGAACGTTCCAAACCTAATTGCACTGTGACGTCCTCAGGGAGTAGACGATCAAATTCAAGAATAATCTCAAACCCAATTTACTCCTTACTGCATAGCTAGGGGTCTATACACTGAGAACACATATTAGGCATAAACGCAAGTTGCAGTTTGGTTCTAATCCTTAGCAGAGTCCAGGAAGACAACCATTCGAGTTGCCTACCCTACATCAACTAGCTTTTCTGTTGTCCGAACCCTCGTATTTACAGGGGAAGGGGAGGGGCAAACAATACAAGTCGCCTGAGGCCTTACGAACTTGGCCCTACCAGGTGCGAGCCCGTCCTAACTGGTTTGAACAGGAGGGCTGGCTCGTTACCCGGCTGTTGGCGTTCGGCCATGTTCCGGTTTGGGCAGAAGTTGACTGGACGCCAAGCAGCGTGTGTAACTGCAAGGTGCACCACGAGCGTTCACTCGTGTTGCGTCCTGCTATGCGTAAATAGCATGTTACAGCACTCATTATCAAATTATCTGTAATTAAGGCGTCATTACGGTATCCTGCAGGAACGACGATGTTTGGAAACATTAGCCATGTTTAGAAGGACTCGGCGAGCAACAGTACAACAAAGCGTTCGATCGGCAAGAAACTATCAAGTGTTTTGGCACCAAGCCGTCTATTTACAGGAAATCTTTTTGCGCTAAAATGTCATTCCTGCAAAACATGCAATAAGCGTGGTTGAAGCTGTCGTCGCCAGGCTTGTTGGACTAAATTCGTTTGTTTCGATGTCAATAATTGGGGGCCATTCAAAAACCACGTGGCCGTTTTTAAGCCATTTGAAACCCCCCTCCCCCCTGTGTGGTCATCTGTGACCAGATCTTCAACCCCCCCCCCCCCAAAAAAAAACCCGTGGCTCATAGCCACACCCCCCCCCCCCCTCCACGTACTTAACAAAAATTACACCTTAATGTGTTTTCGACAAATGTGGTACCACTTGATATAAAATGTATGTTATTGTGTCGTACCAAATTTGGTGAATTGATAGTGTTCGACGTGAGAAAGCCAACAAAGTACCTCCATACTCCACTTTCGCTTTTAATAAACGCAGCTGTTTGATGCTCGTGTGAAATATTTACACCAATATTTTTGGCTATCTGCAACGGTCGCTAGACTACACTATCTTCATCCGAGATTTATAAATGAGACAGAAAGTAGAAAATTCTAACCTAATACGTTCATTATACGTTCATACGGCCATCACTGCATTGAAATGTCCCAGTGAAGCACTCGACATTTTAGCCCCACACTACTGAAAAAATTAGAACGAGTGAGGAAAACGCAGTGTTACCACGTCGTTGAAGATTTCTACGACAAGCCACGGTATCTTTCACCACTGTGCGGAAAGTATCTAGACACACGCTAGTGTGTCGGGCACAGGTTAGGCAAAAAGCATCACAACAAACATCACATCAATTCAATTGTCGAGGTAGTAAACCAACCGCATTAGGGCCTTAGGGCTTCGGGCAGATGACCAGGAGTGGTTAACGCTCGTTATAACCCTTTGAACCCAACCGCATTATACTGCATTATTATTTTTCACGAAGTACATGAAATGTGCCCAACTAAGCTTCAAGATATAAGACACTGACGCTATGGTGCCGCGCTACAATGGTTTACAACCTCGACAATTGAATTGATGTGATGTTTGTTGTGATGATTGTTATCTAACTTGGCGCGACGCACTAGCGTGTGTCTAGATATCTTGAAGCATAGTTGGGCACATTTCATGTATTTAGGAAAAAATAATAATGCGGTACAAAAAGCTTAAATTGTGTTGAAATCAAGAGCAATGACCCACCTGACAAAAATTAACTCGTGTAGGAATTCCAGCTAAGCTGCTTTCAATGCAAAAGCTGTCCCTTAATAACCTTGCAAATGTGTAACTAGCTACTAGCCTGCTAATTCTAGTCCGCTCATCCCCATGTTAATTTCCATAGGGTAATTAGTCATCGATACCGAGATAACGGGAAGGCTTCCAGCTGTGAAATTGAACGAATGGCTGCTGTACGATACGAACTGCGCACCTTTTATGGTTTGAAACCTAGGGGTGTAACGAGGACGGCGTGGGATGGCGCGTAAGTACGAAAATATTGTTATAACCATTGTTAGTATTGTCGGCATCGTCTCTCATTGGACGGCCAAAGCTCGGACAATGACAAAGTGTATACTGACGTGCGTGCGTAGACACACACTAGTGTAGCACGATGAATCTAAACAACGTTACCAAAGAAATTGTATTCACGTCCAATTCACGAAAAATAAACCAACTGTAAAAACAAAGTAAAATAAACAAAGCCCAAAACTGGTGAAGAGGCTACCAAGTTGAGAGTGGTTCGGCCCTTCAAAGTAGTGATATCAACACACCAAAACATTCGCCAACTTAATCGCATCGAATAACACTTTGGACGTTAAACGAAAACTTGAACATTGCTACCGAAAGTAGCAATGTTCTAGTTTTCATTAAACCTTCGAACTATTAAGCGGTGCGAAGTTGGCGTATGTGTTGGTGTGTTGATATCACTCTTTTTGAAGGGCCGAACCATTCGGAAATTGGCGGCCTCTTTTACCAGTTTTGGTTTTTGGAACGATAGGATTTTACCCGTTCCCGAGTGCTAAGTTCTAACAATAACGAGGGTGCGCAGCGCCCAAGGTATTGTTGGGCTCGACATGAGGGAACGGGCAAGATCCTATTTCTCAACCTCTTTCACCTTCTCCACACGACCCGTCATTGTTACCCCGCGTTGACGTATTGTTACATTTTCACTAGTGCTAACGTAGTTAATGAGACGTACAAACGTTCTATTAAAGATATGATGATGGCAGCGTTTGATGTTTTGCACGGTAACCAACCACTGACAAAACAAGTTAAATGAAACGGATCTGACAATGAATAATTCAAACAAACATTCATGGTGCCACGTTCCATTTCCTACAAGTGTGTGATGTTGTGATGAATTTTAATTCTTGAATTACGAAATTTTCGTAGTTTATTTTTTTGTGAGGTTGCTGCTTACTTCTGTGTGTTTAATCATCATTAATAAAATTATGAAAGGAGATTCGTGTTGTTAGCGTTTATGCCGTATTTGTGGCAGATGTAAATAAAATAAAAAAGGAGTGCGGACATATCCCAGCACCGAGTGCTGAGATATCCCAGCACCCAAACCGAAAACCATTGTTGCGATCCTACACTGTTCCATTGTTACAAGAGTGCGGAGAAGAAGAAAGCGGTTGAGAAATTCAGTTCGGTTGGCTGGGGCTAAGGTCGATATAGGAGGAATATAAAAACAATGTAAGGTTGCGTGAGACGCTATGCGTAGAGACTCTTGTTAAATCACCAATCCATTGGAGATAAGGGCTTTCCCTTCAATGCAATAGCCACGTGGTTTAATTGGAAATCCCCCTTCCCCCATTGAGGTTGCTTGTGGCCGGAAGCCGACCTCCCCCCCCCCCCCCACCCCCTGGCCGACCACGTGGTTTTTGAATGGCCCTTTGTTAAAATGTTTAAAGGGGTTTAAAGGGTTTAACGAGCGTTAACCACTCCTGGTCATCTGCCCGAAGCCCTAAGGCCCTATGTCTGCTTGTAAATTCGAAGTTGTGGAAGAAGAAATAAATTCATCATTTTTAACAACTTGTTGAGTCGAACCATGGAATTTACACTATTATTTACAGCTGATTTACAATAATTTACTGATTTGCTTCCGATTTATTGCTTCACAGTGATTTACTGATTTTTGGATATACCAATGATTTACACCCGTAAATCATACGGTGGTGTTGAGTTTCTTCCAAAACACCACACACGTGCAAAAAAACCTTCAAAATACTAGTATTGCCTGGTTGATTTTGGTTTCTATTGCCTGATGAAAATATAAATTACCTTTTTTAATAGCATTCTCCTTCTCCAAATGCTGTTCAATCTAGAGAAAACAAACAGAGATGTCCTTCCGGTTCGCTACCTACTACGCATGTCTACTGCACATCCTCCTTCATATATAAGCCGAAGCGGAGCAGTACAGCTCACCTTTTCGACACCTCTATTGTACCCAAATGGCGAGTAGAGGGGAGGAGGGCGGGAGCAAGGTAATGTATATTTTCAAAAGGCAATAGAAACCAAATTCAACCAGGTAATACTGGTATTTTGGAGTTTCTAGTTGCCTTGAAAAATCCATTACCTTTTTTAATAGCATTCCCATAGACTTCGTCAAGGCGGCGGGCATCATTTAACAGGAGTCCCCTCAGGTAGCGACCAGTTCCCTTCACAGAATGGCAACGTGTGGTTAAGGGGTTAAAGCATGCGTCAGGCGGCACTGAATGGCCCGATGAGACATGTCTTGGAGGTAATCTGACGTGAAGACAGTAGGGTGTCTCCAGGAGGCAGCTTCCATAATTCCGGAGATAGGAATGTTGCTGTAGTTCGTCCAGGAAGTGGAGATTGCTCGTAGTTCGTGGGCCGTAACTTTGATGCCTTCCTCAACGCAGTTGATGTCAAGCGCTTCATAAGCTTGTACGATAACACTCTGGAGCCAGGTTGCAATCATCCGAGTAGATGTAATTCCTACTTTGTTGTGAAACGGAAGGAAAAGCTGAGAAAACGTCCTTTGCTAACAGGTTTGGATGCTCTTAGGTACAGAAGCGGATGGCCCGTACTAGGCATAAGGCACGTTCTTCGTCGTCCTCAAGTATGTTGGAGAGAGAGGGGATGATGAAGGGATGAGTGTGCTCAGTGGGCTTCTGAGTTATCGCACGGAACGATGATCGAGAAGTGAGTGTAACACCAGTGTAGTCCGGGAGGAAGAAAGTCTTTTCCGATTGCTGATAATGCTTGTAGGTCACTGCAACGAAGGCATGCAGCTAAGGCTACCAAAAATACGGTCTTTCTGGTAAGATGACTGAGTCGTGAGGAAGCCATTGGTTCATATGGCGGGGCCAGGAGGGCTGTGAAAACAATAGATAGGTCCCAGTCGGGAAATTGCTTGCTGATGCGTGGACGATCTAGGTGGAAGGAATGGATTAGGGACGAAATCCTATAATCGGCAAGGAGGGCAGTATTCCCGGTCACTTTGAAGACGTCATTTAAGGCGGAGCGGTAGACTAGAATTGTAGATACTCGAAGACTGTGCCGTCTAGTAAGAAACGGAAGAGGTGGCAGACAGAGGCACTAAGCGGAATGTGAAGGTAGGCGTCGGCCAGGTCGAGGGAAACTGTCCAATCGGTTTGGAGGGATTCGCGGATGGAGGATACTGTTTCCATCTGAAAATGTCGGTTGTGAACAAATTGATTGAGAGGTTTGAGGTTGAAGATTAGGCGAGTTACACCCGTTTTCTTCTCGCAGAGAAAGATGTTGCTGTAAAATCCCCGGATGAACAGGGGTGAAACAATGCGAATGGCTGTCTTTTGAAGGAGGGACTGTATTTCTACGTGGAGTGGAGCGGAGGAACGAGGTTCTGAGGCCCATGGTGGATCTTTCACCAGAGGGCTTGAAAGGAACTTCGGTTTGAAGCCTTCTGAAATCATAGAGAGGATCACTGGGTCGGAGGTTATTGTTTGCTAGATATTGGCGTAGTATTAACGAAGGCGTTCCCCTACAGCTTGTGGGGGAGGCAGAATGTCAATAATTGTCACATTCCCTGTGTCGGGGTTGAGAGTTGGATCGGTGCTTTCGATCGGGGGTGGAGGAGCGCTGCAGGGAACGGCCACGTCCGCGTCCCTGGGTTTGAGACGGAAAGGGCGAGGCAGAATGCGGAGGCAGAAGGTGATCGGAAGGCCTGCTGATTTTTCGATCATCGGGCGGAGGATCAGATTTCGACGGCATAGAACGAAGTCGGCGATTTATGCGGTTTTTGGTATAGCGAGGCTTCCGTGCGATGTCAAGGTGGGGGGGGGGGGCTGCTTTCAGAATTAAGCCCCGAAACAACGATTCAAATTCATGAATGGGTTTGTTGCCGTATTGAGTGCAACCTACCGTAGTAAAAGTGTTGAGTTGAAGAGGGCTCGCATAAACCAGTTCATCGCATGATATGAAGCAAAACAACTCTTGCAGAAGACTTCGTTGATGAGGAACGTCAGTTGGCAGGTGTCGTCCAGAGGGTCAATATAGAGTCGTTCACATAATGCATTGCCCGCCGTACTGGGGACATCCGCTTGGGACACGCCACGGAGATCTAGACGGAGGATACGGTCATTGTCGCGGAGGACAAAGACAGGGACTGTAGCTCGACGAGGGAGATAGAGGGCGGAGCCGAAATCCAACTTGGCGTCAGCCGTCAGGAACTCCGACGGGATAGGTATCAAAGTTGCATGGGTTGGCAGTACCGTCGCCAATAGGACGGAAGAAGTAATTTTTACGTCCGGGACGAGGCGGAGGAGGATCCTTGCCTAGTTCCAGAGGCGATCCGTTCCCAAGTAGGATGCCACCGTAGCGGAGCAGGGTTGTTAAGAGCGTTGTGGATTGACCTAAGAGCGGAGGTTGATGAGGAAGTTGATCTCGGAGACCGAAACCAAAGCCTGTTGCTAAACCTCTGTTCTTGGATGCTGTGTCGGACGCTGCGGAGGGCTAGTATAAGAAGCAATCCGGAATGATTCCCTCAATTGTCTTCATAAGCTCGGGAAGCGGAATCTTGGAAGGATCAGGGTCCCCTTGGAATGGGGACTAAGGATGACCCGAAGCCGACGGGTCGGGCGAAAAATAAGAATCTTGGTCGTCGCCGTCAGAAGAACCTGGCGGCGGAAGCGGAGATGGAGTCGGAAAGGGCGGAGATGGAGGCGGAGCGGCAGGAGAGGCAGAGGGACCTGCTGCCGCTGTTGAAGGGCAATGACGCTTAGGAATAGAAGCCAACCAAGAGGAAGTATAGTCCGTCGTAGGTACCTTCCGCTTGAAAGTGCGAAGGGAAGAATCCGTAAGGGAATGAACCTGAGAAGACGTGAGCGGTTCGTTGGCACGGCGGGTGGTGGAGTGATCAGAGGAACGGGAAGACAAATCCAACGGTGTGATATGAAGGCTGATGGAGGAGGCCAGCTTGGCCGCTACCTTCTGTTCCTTCAGTTGAAGCTTGAGACAGGCATACCGTTCTTCGGTCCGGGAGAGTTCTTCAGATGAAGACCGTAAATCCCTAGCCGCAGGCAGCTGGGTGCACGGCATGGGAGACGACGCTGCGGTGTTGCATGGTGCAGGGAACGATTCAGAATGGAGGGGATTCGGAGGCAGAGGCTCCAAAGAAACCTGTCCTGCCATAAGTTCAAGAATTTCTACGTTCTTGGCAACCTGAGGGACGTAGATCGGCGAGGCAGAACGTCCAGTATGGGAGGAGGAATCATCCCATGGTGTGCCCTTGGCCCTCGGCATCGCAAGGCGGAAGCGGAGGGTAGAAACGAAGGCGGAAGGTGGAAGCAGAGGCGGAGGCTCGACGTTTCACGGTGCGAATTGAACAGCATGGTCGCTAGAGAAGAAAAGGAGAGCTCTACTGCTCCGCTTCGGCTTATATATGAAGGTGGCTGCGCAGTAGACATGTGCAGTAGGTAGCGAACCAGAAGGACATCTCTATTGTTTTCTCTAGATTGAACAGCATTGGAGAAGGAGAATGCTATTAAAAAAGGTAATGATATTTTCAAGGCAACTAGAAACAAAAATGTCATAAAGAAATACAGAAGCTGCTTATGCAAAAAAGATTATCAAGCTGGATGTAGTGTAATATTTTGGTACACCAAGGCATTGGCCGCGGCCCCCCCCCCTCCCACGCCCCACCATCGCCACCACCTTACCGGATGCCAATGAAAAGTGTAACTGTGCGTACAGACTAACGAACCACCCCTGTTGGATTGTGGTGTTAGTTTTGTTACTTGTACCAATGTAACAAGATAATGTACTTTGTTTCTATGATGCTCCAAGCTTCACATTGGATGAAAAAATCTGACACACTTGCTAATAAAGAACGCTTGCCATTATGAAATCGCAACATTATTATTTTCATAGACGAAAAACAACGCTCTATTGGGCTAAAGTTTACATTCGGCACATACTCGATATCCTCACGATATTGATTCCAAATGGCTCTCAACACCTTCCTAAATACAGGGACAGTTCGTTTTAGAGCGCGGGAATGCGTTAAAACGACTTAAAACGGTCGATCCGTAGCGCCACAATCCGTACATCTATACGGTGTTTGCGTTCGCTCGCAGGGCCGGCAGGGCACCTTATATTTTTTTTAGTAAACAGTTCCGATAGGCAGGTTGTTATTGTCAGTTTCGTGTGGTTTTGTTGTCATTGTCAGTTAGGTTAGGTTAGGTAAGTTTGGGGTTTTGCATTTCATACTGATGTAGTTAACTGGTTGGGGTTTGGCATTTTATACTGGGGCAGTTAATTGGTTAGGTTACGATAATAATGATTTAACGAGTTTCCGCAATTTGGGATCAATTTGTAGTGCCCTCCGTGAAAATTAAAGGTAGGTTTTTTTCTCTTTTTTTTTTTCGAATTTTGGGCCACGTGCGTAAAGTAAACTTGTTCCCTCTATTGTTTATTTTACTATCGAAAGTGATCGTGGAATGAATTTATAATTCTGCCTTTATTGTGTAGCGCTGCCCCTGCGTTCTAAATCCATTAGCTACGCACCTAGTATGCACTATCCCGTTGCCTCACACGTTTGTCGAATTGATACTACAAAAACTGTTACACTAAATAATCAATTATACAATAATTACCTGATTAGCAGGAGCCACATAACTACCCGAATTGCCAATACGCGTAGAATACTGGGACAGCCTTGCCGGCGAACCGTAAAGTAGCCTCCATTTTTTTTCAGTGGTTCGCCCAAATCCAGTGGCGTAACTATGTCACGCTGCGTCCCCCTGCAAAATTCCAGTGAGCGCCTCACACCCAGGGACCTGCAAACCATTTTATGACAAATCAAAGATGCATTTTAATTATTTAATTTTTTTTATTTAATGTTTACTTACACGTACACAACTTGCATTTCTAGCTTGTGGTTGCGTTTAAAATTTTTTTGTCTTTCTTTTATTTTTAAAAATGTGTTGACAACTACATCTAAATTTATTTATTTACCTTGCTGTCAAATTAAAA
The DNA here is from genome assembly GCA_023313725.1 of Lithobius niger. Taxonomy (NCBI): domain Eukaryota; kingdom Metazoa; phylum Arthropoda; class Chilopoda; order Lithobiomorpha; family Lithobiidae; genus Lithobius; species Lithobius niger. The sequence goes on along the minus strand of JAHWFP010259540.1, from coordinate 2,434 downwards.
TATTATCAGCATTACAGCAAGGATGCACTTGTATTTAACTGTTTATTACGATAATTGTAATGGTTTAAAGAATCTAATCTGTAGCATTAAATCAGCAGAACGCTGCAGATCTGAACTTTTTCCCCAGCTTTTTGGTATTCTGACTCAACAGCTGGTGTAAAAAACGCCAACGTTAACGTAATATTTCATACCATTGTTGACGCAACAACTTGATGCCATTGAACACTAATATAATAACATTAACTAACTAACTGTAACTAACTTTATAGGCAAAGTGCTAGCGTGCTTCTAGATGTTAGGTAGGGTATGCAGCGCCTTCCAATTCTCACGTATGCTTTTTTTCACGGTGCATTTTGTCGTAAAGCTAAATGGCTATCGCAATCGCTACATTCACTTAAGTTTTAACTAGCTAGGGTCTCGAGCACGAGCCATATTTTAACACTGTCCCATTTGTGGTTGCATCGGCGTTTGTTTCTGTTGGGGCCCAGCGTTGGATTACCCAGAGCTTTCCATCAACAATACACGTCATAATATTTCGTTTGTAACTGACTGTTGCTGTTAATCAACATTACCATTTACATTGCTGGCCCTTTTTCATTACTACCGTGCAAAGAATGAATATACTCGCTATTTTTTTCATTGCTACTGTGCCAAAAATAAAAATGCTTCCTCTTTTTCAGAGATGCCGTGAAAAAAAAAAATGAACATGCGCGCCCTATTGCGTTAATATGCTGCTCTTCAGGGCTAGCTCGCCGTTTTTCGTTGCTACTGTGCAAAGAATGAACATGTTCGCCCTTTTTCATTGCTCCGTGAAAAGAATGAACATGCACGCCCTATTGCATTAATATTCCACGCTTGGATTGGGCGTCACAATTACCAAACTGTATATGTATACGCTGAAGTTGGCGTATTTTTGTTAGCAGCTCAGTCAAGGCCAAGTCATTCACACCATGCGATGCGTTCTTACAATTCATTGAAACAAGCGCATTCGTATGGTGCAACATCAACCACAATAGCCTCTGTTGCTAAGACGCCTAATTAACATACACTTATTTAAACATTTTATGATACTGGCTGCGTTCCACACCCGATACTTTCCATACATTCGTAAAGTTAGTTCGTTTAGTTTACTGTAAACGTAAGATGACTTCGGAGTAGTCATCTTACATTTATATTTTATTGAAATTTAGAACCCATACTTTAAATTGGTAATACATTTTGGATAAAATTTATGTAAATATTAAATAATCTGTTTCAGTAATAGCTTTGTTTATATTTCCATAAAACGTATATTTTTTCTCCCATTTCATCTGCGCCTCCCAGTTCCTCTGCGCCCCCCTGCGACTGCAGGCCCTGCAGCATTGTAGTTACGCCACTCCCCAAAGCAGAACAACAGATAGAATTCACATTTTCCGTGGATGTTGACCAAAACCTGAAATAAGCTGGGCCAGTTCCGGTTCAACTTTTTTTTCATACAGAAACATGATTGGCAAAAATTTTTAGTCAAGGACCTAGATCCATTCATATGCAAACGATTTAATCACAAACTGTTGCCAACCAAAGCGTACATGTTCGCATGTTCTTATTGAAAATCAAGGAACATCGACTGCTATTCAGGCACTTCCGGTCTGGCGCTAATTGATACGCATGACCCGTTCAAATAAACGACTCGAGTGGGACTGGACGTCATTAGACAATCGCCACGACTCAACCCCCGTCTGTATCTCAAAAACTGCTTTATGCATAAAATGCATAAGCAGTTAAAAACGTCCGCTGCTGTGCACAGTTTGGTACTGCCAAAACACAGAACACTCGATAGAGCTATAATACAGCAGTCCAAAGGCAAAGCGAGAGTTAAGAGTCCAACGAACTACTTTAATCCTTGCTTGTCGACATTTATTACATAGCAGATGTTCTTACAATTATGTAAACTTACTTCTTTCACCTTTCGTTCAAAACATGTCCATTCAACGGAAGTGACATCATCTTGAACACGACTGAGGGATTGTGGGATCGAACTAATCGCAGCAGCTCGCAAAGGTGGTTGATTTTTACGGAATGGAGAGCATGTTCAAGGCACAGTTTATCGATTGATTATGGATGGATTGATCTGGATGTTGCCATCAGTCGCGTTGAAAGGTGACGTCGTTTCCCTCATCAGACACTTTTGGAACGTTCTGTTGAGGTTTCTGTGCACTGAAGGTACCGAACTGTCTTCAGAAGTGATGGTTTGCACACATGTGGGTCGTGTTGGAAGAATCTCTATGATTTACATGCTTGTCGGACCCTCGAGCGACATACAGACAGCCCGACGGAGTGTCCATGATAACCCCAAGTGACGAAATGTGGAACTACTAATCGTAATTTAAGTTATTATCTGGGGTTTTCCACGTTAAAAACACTTTGAAAAGGTTTTAACCCAATAGATAGGTAC
>JAHWFP010259539.1:2735-66773 GCA_023313725.1 Lithobius niger | reverse complement strand
TTTTTTTTTTGGGTGGGGGTGAGTGGTAAGGAATAACAACAAAAAACAAGATACGCACAAAAATAACGGTATTTCTGGGTGAGGGAACAAGGCATTGAAAGGAATATGATGCTTTCCTAGCTCTCAAATAATAAAAACATATACTGTGTTGACAAAAAAAGAATTACGGTATTTACAAACAACGAATTGGAACAAATTTACTTTCTTTTTGGGGGAGGGGAAGATAAAATTTAACAAAAAACAAGAAACAAACAAAAGAACAACACTTCACCGAACTAAAATTTGGAAAATCCTAAATTTTAAAAATAGCTAAAACGGCCCAAGAACCAAGGAAAGCTAAATCACACAAAAGCATTTCGCCCATCTGTCCATATGATCAACTGTCACTGTCAGTTAAAACACCCACGGTTATGTTCCTGTCGGTCAAGTGTCTGGAGGTCATATGACCAACGATCATAAAAATGTCGGCCAAACATTTTCGGTCATACAATGACGACAGGCTGTCTGGAGTTCTCGTGGGTATACTGCATAACAAACAACGCACGACCTTTGCAATATATGAATTATCCGAAAATTGTAATAATGTTAAAAGGCATATAGCTTCCTTTTACAATCACAAACTCACGAAAATGCTGTTGGTACCCCCGCCTTCAAATATTTACACCATACCTTCATGAAATTGCTTTCTTTTCTCAGCAACTCTTTGTTACACTATACCAGTGTTCGAGCAAGAGAAGAAAAAAACGTTGAAGTTGAATAAAAGCTCTTTTGATAAAGATTAAATACAACTGTAACCGTGAAATATAGACAGTTATTTTTGTTTGCTGCCTACCTATTTCACCCCTTCAGATCAGATTACTATGTTTTCAGCGTGTTGGCTTTATCTAGGTGGCACGGTGGTGGAATCATTTTTTGATAGACTTGGGAAGGAAGTGTGTGGGGAGATTTCTTTCTGGAATATAATGGCGATAAAGCACTAAGTTAATGGCCCCAGGTGCAGAAACGCCTTACTCCGGCACTGAATTTCATCCATAAAAAATTGGATCCATCTAAATATGTTCCAAATTTGTTCCTGTAATACGTCAAAACAAATTGCACCTGTTTTGTTCCACATTAGACGCAGGTTTTTTACATGTATCTCCAAGATCCTAGCATGAATGAAAGTAAAACCGTGCCCTTGCCCCAAAAAAATACTCTGACACGTTGAAACAAAAAAGGGTGCAATTCGGCCTGTTGGGAATGTAAAACCCTCAATCTAAAGTAGGCTAGTTGGACAATCTCAAAATATAGTGATTTTTATTTTTACAGTTAAAAGATATTATTAATATTTAAAAAATTTCCAAACGTTTGGATTTTGTACATCTACATTGCTAGGTGACGTTAAACTCAAAAGGTACATGTAGAAAATTTCCTGTGTTGTTCTTTTTCAAAACCAGCTCCATGTAACTTAAATCCATGTTCCCAACCGGTGAGGCGGGCCTCCCTTGGGAGGCGTTGAGCAACTGCAGGGGAGGTGCGAGCTGCTGCTAGCGCCGTACTATAAGGGCGCATTTACGCAACGAATTGCCTTTGCAATCTCGCAGCTAGAATTTAATCGTGATGGAAAGGTCTGGTTGCCGTGGTAACAAGGCTACCTTGTTTAGCTAAATCCAACATCTTTTCAGTAAATGCTTGTAGTATCATAAGTGACAATAAGAGAATGAATTCCTCCTGACGAAAGTTTCCCAGTCACTTCAGGGCTCGCATTATTGACTGTTTTCGTTGTGAGGCAGCAGAGCTAAAATCGCTGCCATGTTGGAAATTCAGATGATTTTTAGCTTCTAGCTGTGAGAATGAAAATGCGAGTCGTTGCATAAACACGCCCTAAAGATCAGTGACGATTTTTTTTCAACTATGCATCACAAAAGAAGTTAAATTGTATGAGGAAGGCGAAATTTTGATTTTTAAATATTTGCAAATTTGTTGTGCAATCTACAGCCATTTTATTATATTCTAGATATTTTTGCTCTCATGTGGCGACACTGACTCATCATAGCGAACAAATTGCACAGCTATTATTTTTTTTTGGGGGGGGTGCACACCGTTGCCTGCTAGTCCCAATGGGGAGAAATGCTGTAGAAAAGGTTGGATACCACTGACTTAAATGATCTGAAATCAATCCTTAAATTCAGTTTTTCTTTCCTTTTGTGAGTGGAAATACTTTGTTTTATAGTTTCTGTGGAAAGGGAAAATATTGTCCAGAATGTTCAAAAATTATTGGCGAATCTCTGTTCGAATTCACGAACTTCATGAAACGGTAAATTTTTTTGTCATTTCATGACTAATGCAACACTATTTCGAACGGTTTCCCAAATAGTCCCTAGTGTTAGCCAGGCAATAGAGTGTATTTAGCGCTCGGGAGAATAGCAGTAGTATGTTAGGCCTCTTACTAGAAGGCTTCATATGAAATTAGGCCTTGTGATTTGTCTTACATTTTAGTAATAGTCCTAAACTATGCATTAACAAATAGTTTCCAAATAGTACACACTATTAGCGATAAAAAGTGCCAAAACATTTCAGTTCCGGCAACAAGCTGCATATTGCACATGGAAGCTGCTCATATGATGTCATTTCCAAATGCACCGGGAAACACTCCCGGAAGTGACGACATAATCCGTGATAACGTCATCAAAATGGCCAACAAAAGACGTAGTAAACGTCTATTATCTCTGGAACTAATCAATCAATCCTAACGTGCGACCTATTGTTTGAAAAATAATTTAATTTGCCAAAAGAAATGCCTGAACAATGTATGCCATCAATCTAATAGTTTTGGTTTAATTCCAAAAAAAAACATAATATCACGGCTGTGTGATATGCTAATTCTTAATTATCTCCGGAACTAATCAATCAATCTTTTCGTGAAAACTATCGTTGGAAAGGTAATTTAATTTGCCAAGAAAAATGCCTGAACAATGTATGCCATAAATCTATTAGTTTTGGTTTAATTCGAAGGAAAACATAATATCACTGCTGTATGATACGCTAATTCTCAATTATTTCCGGAACGAATGAACCAATTTTTTCGTGAGAACTATCGTTGGAAAGGTAATTTAATTTTCTAAATGAAATACTGGAACAATGTAAGCCGTAAATCTATTAGTTTCTGCTTAATTTGAAGGAAAACACATTATGACGTCCTAATAATGACCATCATAATGATACACTAAATCTTGTGTATCTCCGGAACATAGATCAATCTAATAGTATAACCTATCGTTGGAAAGATAATGTAATTTGTTAAAAGAATTGCCGGCGCATTGTTTGCCGTATATTAGTTTTTGTTTAATATATAGAAAAACATATTACAGCGTCATAAAAATGGCCGCCAAGCGATATAGTAATTCTGTCGTATCTCCGGAACGAATATATCAGTATTATCCTGCGACCTATTGTTGGAAATATAATTAAATTTGCCAAAATAAATGCAAGGACAATGCATGCCATAAGTCTCTATAGTTTAATTTGAAGGAAAACATAATTATTGCCACTTTGTATGAGTAATTAAAGTTGGTTTATTCTGCGTTTTGTTATCTATAATGTATTCACTTGTGCTGCAATGGATAATAAACATCATAACACAACCTTCAGTACATCGGCAAACTCATTCCGTGGAACAGGTATGTCTCATCTTTCACCCACCAGAACGTATGTCTGTGACAACCAGTCTTAACCTATGACAATCGAAGAATAAAGCAGAATAAGCTTGCCCGAGTCCTCTACAAGTCTTCCTTGCGTACGACTAAATCTTCATGTGATGCACCGTTAGCAATAGTAAATTACACCAGCGAAGAAAAAATCATTGACGCATCCATGGAAATTTTGAACTGGTCAGATCCACCAGAAGCAAGGCTGACCACGGAGATAAAGCATTATTCTGCATAGCCTTCCATTCCTGTCAAAACATCCATGAAGGTTTCAAAGGTATATGCATATCTTCTCTCACTACTAGGATATGATGTGAATTCCTCATCCATGGTTCGCTGTGCCATGAACATTATAATAAGTATTCTTAAGAAGATTAATCCAACTCAGACACCAGTTTAAGGCCGATCAACCATCACAAAGCCACACATAGAAATGGCTGTAATTAATGATTGGTGCTGTGAGGTAACAGGTAGTGGCTAGAATGAAAACTTTGTTTAAACCTGTGTTGCAATGCCATGAAGGCAGACTGCATTCTGAAATCATCGCATGTAACACCAAATAGGTACGCACACAAGGTAAGCATCGCAGGTCTTCATATTCTGCAGAATGATATTATAAGAACCAGGGTAATGACATGACAGTTCAGACAGTTGTTTAAGGGGAGGCAACAAGAATCGGCTGAATTGATATTCTGGGATGGATGACAACTGCTGGGGTAACGTAGCCTCTATAGACTTGCAAGTGTACTAAGAGATGTCATATTAAACAATGACTTTCGTGTACACTTCCGTGTGCTGTGAAGGCCACTGCTCAATTGACGGACTGAACAAAACGATACAGCTTTAATAATTTACCGTTTCCAAAAGAACCACATATAAAGCAACAATAATTACATGCACATTATGTTTACCTTCACATTAAACAAAAACTAAAATATTTACGGGATACATTATTCAGGCATTTCTTTAAGAAGATTAAATTATTTTTCCAACGATAGGTCGCTAGATAAGATTGATCAATTAGTTCCGGAGATACACAAGATTTAGTATATTGCATGGTCGCCATTTTGAGGATGTCATAATGTGCTTTCCTTCAAATTACACAGAAACGAATAGACTCATGGTGCATATTGTTCCGGCATTTCTTTTAGCAAAATAAATTACCTTTCCAACGATAGTTTGCATGAAAATATTGATTGATTAGTTCCGGAAATAATTGAGAATTAGTATACCGCTCACAGTCATAATGTTTTTCTTCAGATTAAACCAAAACTAACAGATTTATGGCATATATTGTTCAGGTATTTCTTTTAGAAAATTAAATTATCTTTCCAAGAATAGGTCGTACGATAGGATAGATCAATTAGTTCCGAAGATAATAGAGATTTAGTACAACGCGTGGTGGCCATTTTGATGACGTCATCACTTCCGGGAGTGTCTCCCAGCGGATTTTGAAACTGCAACATCTGAGCAGCTTCCATGTGCAATATGCCGCTTGTTGCCGGAACTGAAATATTTTTGCACTAGCAGCATGGACTAAAACAACCTTTAAGTACGTAGGCTGCCAAATTAAGCAAAGTATGAGAAGTAATTTTTGTCTAAAGAATAGAGAATAGAGAATAAGTGAATAGAACATGTTTTGTGTACTTTAATTTTGTGTACTTTAATTTTGTTCGAAGCCAATTTTGTCGTAGGAGTGACGAGAAACGAGATATATGCAAAAAACAACAACCGGAAGCAATTTTTCCAGATGGCGGCTATTTTAGACCTCTTTCGCCATTTAGATCTTTCTAGATTTTTATTCTGTTGTTCAGCAGGTCTTTCTGAGGCAGAAACTGCAAAGTTTACTTTTATTACAATTAGTCCTGGGTTTTGTCCTTTTTTCGCTCAGCTATGGCTAGAGCTGGGTGCACGCCAAACAATAACAATAGCGAGAAGCTGAAATGGCAATTCCCTCCCTAGTGCGTGCGTACAGGCAAGTCCGCCAGGCCCACACTCCCTTAAATCTCGCAATACCGGCAACTGGCATTCACAGTGGTTTAATACGACTTGAATCCAGGAAAATACACATTAACAACTGCAATGAACACTTCCCCAATGTTCACTTAAACTTTCGGTGAAGCTTGCCACTCCATTTCACCTTCTTCAGTAGTCGCATAACACACAAAAAACGTCCGAAACTACATGTTAAAAGTTTGCAAAATTCAATGTAAAACTGACCAATGCACGTGCTTGTTCTGTTGGATCACTGATCTATCCATCTTTCACTGGATGTTTTACTTGGTGTCATTCCCAATCTGTCATTGTCGCTATATATTGACCCTGCGACATTCGTCAGTGGATGTTTTAGAGTCGTGAATCGTTTCATTGCCAAAGATTCCAGAGTCCTCAGATGTGCATCATTATGGGTGTTGGAATTAGGATGGGAACTTAATCTCATGCAATGGGGTGTTGAGTTCTCAGGTGTTGTTGAGTGATTTCATTCCGACGTTCTCCCTTAATGGTTGCAAATTCGCATTCTTTGATGCGTTAAAGAAGTTTTCTCCTGGTTTCTCCTTGCCAAAAGTGTGATTAAATCTATATCGGCGAAACCAGGAGAATTTCTTCAACATTGCAACGTCAGCCGAATGGAATCGCTCAACACCACCTGAAAACTCAGCACCCCATTTCATTGGATAAGTTTTCTATCCTGATGAATTCCAACACCCATAATGAAGCACATCTGAGGGCTCTGGAAGCTTTGACTATGACTATGATTCACGACTCTGAAATATCCATTGATGAACTTCACCGGGCCGACATATAATGGCATTGACAGATTAGTGTCACTTACAGTAGCAGCCAAGCTTGATGCCAAATGGAATATCCAGATAGAAGATAGAGATCAGTGCCCTGACAGAACGAGCGGGTTTATTTGAATTTTTCGAACTTTAAACATGTAGTTTCCGACATTTTTTGGATGTGTTGTGCAACTTGTAAAGAAGGTGAACAGAAGTAGCAAGCTTCACCGAAAATTAAGTGAACATTGGAGAAGTTTTCGTTGTGGTGGTTAATGTGTATTTTCCTGGACTCATTCCCTAAATTTACCCAACCCTTCATTTACGTATTTACTCCAACGATGTGAAGTAAATATATTCCATTGACACAAAAGACTAGATTGGATTCAGCCAAGGCTGAAAAATTTCACTTTTTAAAAAATATTTTTTCCTAGGTTTTATGGTCTCTAGCTTTTGAACTGTACACTCCGAAGATGCTGTGCACTTAGAGTGAACGTCGCTGTGTACCAGCTCAGCCTCCACACGACTTTTGTACTGTCAGTACACGTTTTGTGCAATTTGTGAATAACAAATAACACAAAAATATGTACTGCCAGTGAAAAATGAACTCAAATACACTGATAATAATAATAATAATAATAATAATAATAATAATAATAATACATGAAAATACATGAAATTTAATACATGAAATGGCTCGAAGTTTCGAAGAAAAACTTGGTTGTTTCACGACCAGAGATATCTGTACTTATTTCATAATAACAAATATACAATTAAAATATATACAATTAAAAAATTCATAAAATTCATTTACACAATGGCTTTTTACAAAAACGTAATGGCTTTAAAAATGTCATGAATAGAAAAGAACAAACTAAAGTACACACATCATTAGCAGACAATTAGTTATTTGTTATAATTATTTACTAAAACTTCTTTTAAAATTTTCTGTATCATTTCAATATTTTGACAATGCAGCATTTTATGGGGCAATTTGTTACCCCATAAAATTGGTGTGTACCATTTTTTATTTCTTTTCCTGTACGTGTTTATCCATAATGGTACCTCAAATCTTTGTGTCTTAGTTTTAAGTTTTGCTTTTTTTCCAATACTATAACGTAGTATTTTTTTTAATTATCCCATAGTCGCACAATTGTAAAACTTTAAATATAACATTTTTCCTGTATATTTCACTGGTATGTTTATTATTGCTTTTAAATACAACTTTACAATTTTATTTTGCATCTTTTGCAATCTCTCTACCATGAAGTCTGCTTCAAATCCATAAATTTCTAGACTGTATCTTAACTGGCTTTCAATCCATGATGCATGTATAATTTTTTTATGTTTTGGACTGAGAATATCTTTGATTTGGTACAGTTTTGGTAATATTTGGTGTAGTTTTCTTATAGTATTTGTTATATGAGTTTTAAAATTCTAGTTTTCGTCAATATAGATTCCTAGATATTTTGAAGATTGCTTAATTTCTAGTTGTTTGCAATTATTGTGACAAATTCTTTTTTTAATATTTTCTTTTAAATTTCAGAATTTTCGTGATGTTTAAAATGTGTTTTAGTTGTTATATCTTCATTTTTGGTACGGTTATATTTAATTGCACAGTATTTTTTCTTTGCTTATAAATAATTCATTTTCTATAAATCAACAATTTAATAAATTGTTATCATATTGCAGGTTTTTTATCATATTCTCAAATATCGATTTATTGAAGTTAGAATTGTATTACCATCAAATAGAAGAATGTTTTTTCTCTGTATGCTATTTTGATATCATTAAGGAAAAGTAAAGGTCGTAACACTGATCCTTGTGGCATTCTATATTACTTGATTCATGTTACTATATTCGTGATTTATTTTAACTGTGGCTTTTCTATCCCGTAAATAGCTTTTGATTGTATTATAAATTTTACCTTGTAAACTTATAGCTTCACATTTTTTAGTAATATTTTTTGGTCGAAGGTATTGAATGCTTTTTGTAGTTCTATTAATACTGCTCCTACAAACTTCCCCTCATTGAGTGTTTTGTAATTAATTCATTTATGTCAACCAATAATTCTGTAGTTCACATTTTTTTAAACCATATTTCATTTTTATAGGAGTTTTTTTTTTTGCAAGAATACTCTTATTTTATTTGCAACAAAAATTTTCTATTATTTTGTCTATCATAAATAGTAGTGATATTGGTCTATAATTAATTTTATCCGTGTTGTCTCCTTTTTTAAATATTGGTCTTACGACTTGTGTTTTCAACATTTCTGACAATACTTCTTCATCAATCATTTTATTTATCAGTTTACATATTGCCATTGTTATGTTTTCTTTAGCTTTCTTAACATGGTCAGTTTTTATGCTATCGATTCCTGTTGCATTGGTGTTCTTAATTTCGGCAATTATTTGTATTATTTCTATTACATTTGCATATTCAACAAACATCGAATTTTTTATTGGTTTTATTAGTTTGCTTTCTTAATTTAGTGTACACTTCTTTATACTTTCCATTTTCTGTTAGTGCTTTTTCTTTAATAGTGTTATTGCGGCTGAGCAGTGAGAGAGCTTAGCCTGGTTGCTGGAGGTTTCACAGATCTGGTCGAACCCCTGGAAAGGAGATCTTGGCAAAGTCCCTGCCAGGACTGCCGGCCAGGGTAACGTGACAGGCTACCATACTCCTTCATCGGCTATGGGAACTATTCTGGCCAATTCAGAACATTCTTTCGGCCCCTACGATGATCGGAGGTTTCATGGATCGAATGCCTGGGTTGGCACCTCCCTTTACCAGATATTTATTCTTCTCTAAAAGTCTGGTAATGTTCAAAATTGAGCCGATCCAGCCATACATGGAAAATTGCTTCGGCTGACTTAAGGCTCAAAAGAAATAAATAAAAAAAAAATTGATCTGAAAAGTTATTATTAAATTCATTTGGTAGGGTTCGTATTTTTTCCATTAAAGTTTCTCATTAAACTTTCATCAATATTTTCTTTCTTCCCTTTTTCATTTATTTCGTTTATTACTTCCCAGATTTTTTTTTCTGTCTAATTTTTCTGACTTTTCAGTGTAATAATTTTGTTTTCTTTCTTTAATTCTTTTATAGATTTCTTTTTTTCTTCTCTATGTATTTATTAGATCCTTTATTAATTCGATTATATCTGTTGTTATACTTTCTTTTCTTTTCTTAACCTTATTCCTTTACTAGTATTTTCACTACGATTTCATAGTTTATTAGCTGTTTGTTTTATTTATTTGTTGATTTATAGTTTCATATACAGTATGTCCCAGAAGTCCCGTATAGTCAAATAAAATCCTTAAGACTTGGATATGGGTTGCTGATAATAGCATACTCGTACAGGAAGTCATCTATGGCGAATCCCATGATGCCATCCATAATGACCTTGAAGGTCGTATTCAAGGTCATTCAATTTTGTATCTCCTAACCTATGCAAGAAAGGGGCATAAAGTAAATTAGAAAGTTGTGGGGGATCGTGCTACTGGTACAACACAGGAAGCAGAACAAAAATCGCATGCAAACAAGAAAGATATTGGCGGAAGTAGTTGGGTGTTGCAGAGAAGCCATCCATGGGGCAGCAGGAAATACAAAAATAGCTGAACCATCAACCTAAACAGTAACTAGGTTAAAATTCTTCCCTGGTTTTGGTAATACTGTAAAATAAACGCTGGTGGCAGATTTCAAGCAAAAGGACCGTGTGGGCAAGCTCTGAAAGGCTTTTTTTTCAAATCCTTTTTTTTTCTTCTTCATTTCATTTTAACCACTAGTCAGCTTTTCCATGTTTGAGTATGCGTTCCCTGCATTTACTAAAAGTAAATGCACGAGTTTCCGTGCATTTACCTACGTGTGTGTGCATTTACCAGAACTTAAACCACGGTTCATATTAGTAGAATTTGGGACTCGACTTTTGAAGTCATGTTGTTAAGTTAGTATGAAAGGGAGGGGGTGGATTAAGTTGGCATATATGTTTCTTATTACCCGGACCCCTCACTTACACAGACAGTGTACACCGTGTTTTCCCACGCAGAGTGTGCTAAGCTAATGTGTCTTTACATCATCCTAAATGGCGCATCGGTCGTATACATTAATCAGGCGAGGATGTAATGGCGGAGGGGGGGAGGGCCTTCTACCTAAAAGCTTCTTATCAGTAAAAAAAACCTCAAAATTGTTTAAATGATCGCATCTGGCGATATATTTGGGGGGGGGTCATAAATGCTCCCCAGGCGTTTATTTTACAGTATTACCAAAACCATGCAAGAATGATATCTTTGTTACCGTTTGATGGTTCAGCTATGTCTGTATTTCCTGCCACCCCGTGGATAGCGTCTCTGCACTACCCAACTTCTTTCGCTAATATCTTCCTTGTTTTGCATGCGATTTTTCTTCTGCTTCTTGTATTGTACAAGTAGCACAATCACCCACAACTTTCTAATTTACTTTATGCCCCTATCTTGTGTAGATTAGGAGATACAAATTGGATGACCTTGAGTACGACCTCTAAGGTCATTTTGGATGGCATCATGGGATTCGCCATAGGTGACTTCCTGTACGAGTATGCTATTATCAGCAACCCATATCCAAGTCTTAAGGATTTATTTGACTGGTACGGGACTTCTGGTACATACTGTATTTGGTTAGGACATTTTATCTCCTCTATATAATCCCAATTAATACCTTTTAGTTGATTTACTATTCTTGTGTTATTGTATTTAATAAAATGAGTACTTTCAATTTTTTTGCATTTTTTAAATTCTATTTGACTGATTCCTTGCCCAGCACATAGTAAAATAGTGATCAGATATTTTCTTCAATAAAGTTGTGCCTTTTACATCCCAGTTTTTATTTTTTATATGAATGTGGTCTAAGCATGATTTTTGTACGTAATTTTTTTTCATGTTTTTTACTTATTTTTTCTCTAGTTGGTGAGTCAAATAGGCATGTACATGTGCATTGCTTCTAAATTTTCATAATTGTTGATAATACCTTGTTCGTATTTATCTTATTGTCTTTTATATCTTTCAATATAATAATAATAATAATAATAATATTTTATTATTCCATTACAATACATATATGTACAATATACACTGTAATGCTCGAAGCTATTAATTAAAATAGCTTGTGTGAGAATAAATATACATCTTGTTGAAATTAAAATTTAGGTGTAATTTATCATAGTTATTAAAAATGTTTGAATTTTTTTAAGAATTTTTTTTTAAATTTTAGACTTCAAATTTCAGAATTCAACACTTCGCAATGGGTTTATTTTCTTGTAAGTTTAACTTTTAATTTCCGTTTTAATTCATTAATATTCTGGTAATTCATCATATTTCTTGGTAGTTTATTAAAAATATTTGGTACGTAGTACTTTTTATTTCTTTTCCCATATACATTATTCCATTCTGGTACTGTGTATATTGGCTTATTCATTCTGATATTATCTATTTCAGTAAATCTGCTATTTTTATACAAATTTGAGGCATAATTATTTGCTATTACTATGTAATCTCTTAGTTCTGTAATTCTAAGTATATTATTAGTCTTGTATAATTCTATTGCTTTTATTCCTTCCTGTTTTTTAAACAGCACTTTGACCATTTTATTTTGTGTTCTTTGCATTCTTTCTATTAAATAGTCTGATGTAAAACCATACAATTCAATACCGTACCTTAAGATACTTCCTATCCATGCTTCATATAATATTTTTTTATTTTTAGTGTCTAATATATTCTTTAATAGATGGATTTTTGGTAGTATTTGTCTTATTTTTGTTATGACTTGAATTATGTGGCCTTTGAAATTCCAATTTGAATCTATTTCCATTCCCAAGTATGTTGCACTGGTCTTTTTTTCCAAATTTATGCACTCCTTATTACATTTTTTATTTTCATGATTTAATTCTAAGTTTGTGCAATTTCCATAGTGTTTAATAACCCGAAATCTTTCACTTTTCTTCATTTTAGGGACTGTAATATCCATGTGTATAGTTTTTTCATTGCTAATAAATAATTCATTTACAATAAACCAGTCATTCAGTTTATTAAAGTCATATTGTAGGTTATCAATCATGTTTTCATAATTATTGTTTATTGAAATCATTATGGTATCATCTGCAAACAGTAACACTTGTGTTTTTTTTATATTTTCTGAAATATCATTTGTATATATTAGGTATAGCAGTGGTCCCAAAACCGATCCTTGAGGTACTCCAAATTTAGTGTTGTTAAGACTACTGCTTTTTCCACATATAAGAACTTGTGTTTTCCTATTATCTAAATAACTCTTGATTAAATTGTATATTTTTCCTCTCAGTCCCATTTTTTGGCATTTACTTAAGAGAATATTTTTATCGAAAGTATCAAACGCTTTCTGCAAATCCACTAAAATTATGCCTACATATTTTCCATCATTTAATGCTGTTGTGATAATTTCGTTTATTTCTATTAATAAATTCGTTGTACTCTTATTTTTTGTGTATCCGTATTGTGATTTTGACAAAATGTTTGTTTTTTCTAGAAAGTTTCTTATTTTATTTGCAAAAAATTTTTCTAATACTTTATCTATTATAGATAGTAAAGCTATTGGTCTGTAGTTATTCAAGTTTACTTTATTTCCCTTTTTATAAATCGGTCTTATTATTTGTACTTTTAGCATGTCTGGCCATATTTCTTTTTCAATCATTGTATTTATCAATTTGCATATTGCTTTTGCTGTGTTATGTTTAGATTGTTTTATATGTTCTGTTTGTATTTTATCTAGTCCTGTTGCTTTTGTATTTTTTAGCTCATTTATTATATTTATTATTTAAACTTCATTTGCATCTTCAATATACATTGTATTTTTAACTGCCTTTAAGTATTTCTTTCTCTTGTTTTTTATCTTTCTACAGTAGGAACCTTTTATATATTCTCCGTGTTCATTTTTAAAACTTTCTTTTAAATTTGGCACTTGACTACAGAAACTATTATTAAAATCATTTGATAATTTAAAAAAAATCCATGCCTTTAAATGTTTTTGCTAGCCCTTCATCAATGTTCTCTTTTTTCTTTTTACTTGTTACATCTTATAACTTCCCAAATTGATGTATTGTTAAGTTGCAAACTTCTTAATTTCTCCTTAT
The DNA here is from genome assembly GCA_023313725.1 of Lithobius niger. NCBI lineage: Eukaryota > Metazoa > Arthropoda > Chilopoda > Lithobiomorpha > Lithobiidae > Lithobius > Lithobius niger. Next base: position 53,171 of record JAHWFP010259539.1, on the reverse strand, counting down.
AATAATATTGTTTACATTCTTTGATTTTTGAGTTTATTTTTTTTTTCTCTCTCTTGTATCTGTTTATCGTCTCTTTATTAATAATAATAATAATAATAATAATAATAATAATAATAATAATAACTTTATTATATATTACAATTTTTATAATTTGTAATCCTCGAAGCTTTTTTCACACATAATATTCTTATTCAACACTTGTTTTATCATTACATTTGACACCCTCACTGGCCACACTGTTACATATAGACATACATTATTTTACATCAAGATCCAGCGTTACATACATTATATTATATTAGGTTACGTAAATACATTATTTTACATTAATTACTCTATCATTATGACTTATTAAGTCATTGTCTATGCTTTATCTTACCTTGAGATTGATTTTTAATAATGTGAGTTTTTAAATTTATTTTAAAAGTTCATTCAGATTTCCATAGTTTAACAAGTTTTCTGGAAGTTCATTAAATAGTTCTGGTATATCCCACGTGTTTCCTCTTTTTCCATAAGAATTATTCCATTGTGGCATTTCGTATTTTCTTTTACCTCCACGCAGTTTGCTAATATTTTTTTATGGTACTTTATGTTTCTTGCTATAATAATTTTTTATTATTATTGTGAAGTCTTTTAGTCCCCTTATTTTAAATAATTCATTTCTTTTAATAAATCAATTGTTTTCTTTTTGTTGTTCCCTAACAATACCTTCACGAATTTATTCTGAACTTTTTGTAATCTATCAATTATATATTCAGTAGTATTACCCCAATTTGCTAACTATTATACTTTTTATCCATGCATTATAGATTATTTTTTTCTGTTTAACATGTAATATGGTTTTTAGTTTATATATTTTTGGTATAAGTTGTCTTAACTTTTTTTTATAATTCCAATTATATGTTCTTTAAAGTTCCAATTTTCATCAATTTTCATCAGGTATTTATTAGTTTTTTTTTCCAGTTCCTTACATTATTCATCACATGTGTCCTGGTATTAAATTTGTACAATTGCCATAATGTTTTATTCGCCATCTTTCTTTTTTATTTTTCATTTTTGGTACAGATATATCCATTTGTATAGTTTTTTCTTTGTTAATATATAGTTCATTTCTATAAAATAAATCGTTTAGTATGTTAAAGTCATGTTGTAAATTTTTCATCATTTGTTCATAGTTGTTATTTATAGATATTAATATTGTGTCATCTGCAAAAAGGTAAATGTTGCTTTTTTCCTATGTTTTCATCAATATCATTAGTGTAAATTAAGAATTATAATGGTCCTAGTACTGAACCTTCTGAATAATAATAATAATTATAATAATAATAAGTTTATTGCGTACATCGCTCGAAGTTAAAATTATAACCTGTGTGAGCTACAATAATTACATAATGCACATAACACATAAATCAATATTTGATTAATAAATAGATGCATACATGAATAAATATAATATATACAATTTATGAATTGTTAGTAGTGTTAGTTTTATTAAGTTTTATAACTATTTATAAGTACATCTATTAATTTACTTTTTATTTCATGTTTGCTTTGAAAATGTAACATATTTTTTCTAGTTTGTTAAATGAAAAAAATCTTTTTTTCTTGTACCATATGCATTTTTCCAACAGGGTAATTTAAATCTTTGTGATGATACACTTAAACGCAAACTTTTTGGTTCATCATAAGTTTTATTTGTATTTATGTAATTTTTAAGTTTAGGATATAGTCTCTTAATTCATTTATTTGTAGTATTTTATTATAAATAAATATATCATTTGTTTTTTCCCCTTCTTTTCTAAATAACACCTTAACTAATTTATTTTATCCTTTTTGCAGTCTCATTATTATATATTCAGAAGCAAAGCCATAAATTTCGATTCCATATTGCAGAATGCTACCTATCCATGCTTCATAAAAAAAAAATTTTTATTGCATGGAATATGTTTTGCGTTATATAATTTTGGGATCATCTGTCTAAGTTTTATGAACAATTAATTTCATTACATGGTGTTTAAAATCCCATTTTGAGTCAATTTCTATTCCTAAATATTTTGCAGTATCCTTTAAATCAATTTTCCTACAACGTTTTGAGCAGTTTTGTTTGTTTATACCATTTTTTATAAATTCGCATTGTTCACTGTGAGTTATTAAGTTTATCGCATGTTTATTTTTCATTTTCGGAACTGTTATTTCTAATTATACTGTTTTTTCTTCGCTTATATATAATTCATTTTCTATTAGCCATCCGTTGATCATATCGAAGTCTTTTTGTAGATTTTCATTCATTTCAGTATGGTTTGAGTTTAAGGATAACAATATTGTGTTATCTGCGAACATGATTAAAAGAGTTCTCTTAACATAATTATCTTTATCATTTACATATATTAAAAATAATAATGGACCTAACACTGACCCTTGAGGTACTCTGTGTTTTATATCCTTTTTAATACTATATCCATTACTAATTTTTACTTTTGCTTTCCTGTGTGTCAAATAACTTTTAATTAGATTATATATTTTTCCTCGTAAACCAAGTCTGTCACATTTTTTCATAAAGATTTCCTGATAAAAAGTTTCGAATGATTTTTGTAGTTCGATAAGTACTACTCCAATGTATTTTTTTTCATCTAATGCTTTTGTTATTATTTCATGTATTTGTATTAGTAAGTCCGTTGTAATTTGTTTTTTTGTATCCGTACTGTATTTGATTTAAAAAATTAAATTTGTCTAAATATTCTGTTATTTTATTTGAAAGAAATCTTTCAATTATCTTATCTATTATAGATAATAACGAAATGGGTCTGTAATTATTTTTATCTATTTTATCTCCTTTTAAAAAAATTGGTCTTAGTACTTGTATTTTTAGCTGTTCTGGCCATATTTCTTTTTCAATTATTATATTTATTAATTTACATGTAAATACTGATGTGTTTTTTTTCTGAATTTTTGAAATTTTCAGCATTTAACCCATCTATGCCTGTTGCCTTCATGTTTTTTAATTCTCTAATTACTTGAATTATTTCTTTTAAAGAAGGGTTTTGTACAAAAAAAGTATTCTCATTCCATTTATTTATTTTATTTAGTTTTTTTAAATTGTTTTGTAATGTTTTCCGGTTTTATAATTAATTAGTTTTTTCTCAAATTTTTGGCTTAGTTGGGGTACTCGATTTATAAAGTCATCATTAAATTAGTTTCTGAAAACTTGTATCTCTATTTCATTAAATGTTTCAGTTATGTTTTTATCGACATTTATTTTTTTGTCTTTTTGTTGGCCATTTATTTAATCTATTACATCCCACATTGTTTTCCCATCATTGGAGTCTTCCAATTTTGTTTTATAATAATTCTGTTTACATTCCTTTTTTTTTTTTTAATTTAATTCTTTAATTCTTGATATTTTAGTAGTAACTCATTACTTACACCCTTTTCTTGTTTTTTTTATTTCCCTCCATAAAAAGTTTTTTTTATTGATCCTGTATAAGAGATCGTGTGTTATCCAATTATTTCTTCCTATATTTTTACTTTTATTAGTTTTTTCTCTTTGTTCTATTCTTTTATTTGTGTTCTTATCATATTTTGTTTTATTATTGTTATGATCTTTGTACACATTGCATTAGGGCGTTCTATCTTATCCAGAAGATTCCAGTTTTGAGTCTGCAATTCTGTTATTATGTTTTTGTTATTATGTATAGAATATTCCTTTTTATCTTCTTTGAGCGTATCTTCTTTACCACCTTTATTATTTTTTTTGTTTTTTTCAAAGCCAACATGCCGTGAAATAATGATCTGCAATTTTTATATCAATAGTACCACTATTTTTCCTCCATCTATTTTGTCTAATTTTACATATATATGATCAATACATGATTTTTGCTATGTGTTAATTTTATTAATGCATACTATTTCTTCTCTTGTGGCAGAATCAAGAAGACTTTCAAATCCCGCCACCATATTTTCGTATTTATCAATGCTGCTCTGATCGTGTTTATCCTTAATATTATCGATATTTTTCAGTATATCAAAATTAATGTCTCCTACTACGATTACATTCTCATTTTTATTACTTTTATTTGCGGTTTTAATATATTTTTTCAGATTTTGTGTGAACTTTTTGTTATTGGTTTCTGGGCTTCTGTAAATTTGTATTAGCTTAACAGTTTGTGAGTTTTTAATAATAATAATAATAATAATAATTTTTTTTATTGATAATGAAAACACGAAACTCGTTAGAGTTTGTATGTGTTTTACTGTCATCACAGCAAACTTATGTTAATGTTAAGCTTCTATAAAACAATACCATAAACAATAAATAATGTTATGTTATGTTACCTAAGATCACCCATAAATACATATCAGTGTAGTAAATAAGATTATAAAAATGTCAGAGTAAATTATCAAAGTGAAATATCAGAGTAAAATACATTGTTAAAATCCATATCAGAGCAACATTATACTAAATGGCAAGCAATCATCACCAAGTTTCATTTCTTACTCCTTTAACCAGGTTCTAATTTTCCTTTTCAGCTCCCCAAAGTTTTAAGTTCGTTAAGTGGATTAGGCACATAAAAACTTCTACATTTTTTGCCATACAGATTTCTCCAGTCAGAGACGGTGTAGTTTAAGTTTCTCAAATTTCTTGTAATTTTATTTTTTAGCTTTTTAAACTCATCCGAAAAATAATTATTTTTGATAATGGTCATATCTATTAGTTGTTTTACAGTTAGGATGTCATGTTTCAAGTATAATTCTGTAGAGCTAATTTCTTTGTTATCAATCCCGTTCAGCACTTTAACAATTTTATTTTGTAGATGTTGAATACGAGTTATTAAATATTCACTAGCCAATCCATAGATTTCACAGCCATACCTCAAATGAGATGCTATCCATGCCTCATATAAAATTTTCTTATTTCTGTTTCCAGTCATATATCTAATAGTATAAAGAGAAGGTATCATTTGCCTCAGCCTAGTAATGAGATTATCTACATGATAATTGAACTTCCATTCAATAACCATTCCCAGATAGGTTGCTTTTTCAACTTTGTCCAGTTTAGAGCAGTTACATGTAGCATTATTTGTTTTTTCATTACAGTTTGTTTCATGCAGGATGATTTAATCTTTATGTCGCTCCATGTGTGATGTACATATTTCCATAAATTTTGTCTTTTCTTTACTAATAAATAATTCGTTGTTGGTTAGCCACTCATTTACTAAGTTAAAATCATTTTGAAGGTCTTTCATCATAGTTTTATACCTATAATTAGTTGACATAGGTATAATATCATCTGCGTATAAAATTATGATTGTATTTTCACAAATCTTATCAATATCATTAATGTAAATAAGAAAAAGTATGGGACCCAACATTGATCCTTGTGGAACTCCAAATTTAACTTCTTTGAAATCACTAATGTCCCCTTCCACACGAACACAGCTTTTCCTATTAGACAAATAAATTTGCAAAATGTTGTACATTTTTCCTCTAAGTCCAATGTTGTAAATTTTTTCCATTAAAATGCCTATATCTAAAGTATCAAATGCCTTTTGCAAATCAGTGAGGATGGCTCCTACATATTTACTCTGATCAAGTGCAGTTGAAACAATATCATTTAGTTTTTTCAGTGCATCGTTTGTACTCTTTTTTTTTTAAATCCATATTGATTTTGAGACAGTAATTTAAAAGTGTTCAAGAAATGTTGTATACAATTTGTAAAATATTTTTCAATAATCTTATTAATAGCAGGTAGTAGAGCAATTGGTCTATAATTTTCATATTTTTGTTTATCCTTTTTTATAAACAGGTCTCAATACCTGTATCTTCAGTGCTGTAGGCCAGGTTTCTTTTTCAATAATTGCTGAGATTAAATTTGTTACGAAAGTACCAGTGTTGTTTTTACTTTCAATTAGATGTTTCATATGAAGTCCATCAATACCAATACAGTTAGTTTTCTTCATTCCTGAAATAATTTGTACAATTTCATTTTTGGTGGGTTTTTTCAGAAAAAAGGTTTTGTCTATCAAACAAGTTTTCTTATAGTGTCTTTTAGTTTTTATTTTATTATTTACATTAAGATAACTTTTTATTTTGTTCACTTGGTTAACAAAGCTTTCATTAAAATTATTTCTCATATCCTTCAGGTCCATATACACAAAATGCTTACAGATATGTTCATCAATATTTAACTTTTTATTTTTTTACCTGTTACAGTGTTTATTATGTCCCATAAGTTGTTTATTTTATTATTATTGTAATTTTTTTATATAATTTTTTGAATAATAACTTTGTTTCGCTTTAGTTATCCTATTTTTAACTTCCTTCTTTAATGTTTTATATTTTTGTAGAAGTCAGTTGATGGAGTCTTAATTTTGCAAATTTTGCTCCAAAGCTTATTTTTGTAGTTAATGCTCTCAAGGAGATTTTGTGTTATCCATATCTGTTTCAGAGTCTTAAAATTATCTTTTAGTCTGACTTTTATTGTGTCGGCATCATAAATATTTTGAATTTTATCAGAGAAAGCATCGTACATTTCACTTGGTTCCTCATATGAATTCAGATATGACCAGTCGACATTATTAAGCTGTCTGATAATATTTCTGTCATCTAATTTACTTTTCTACACGTTTCCCATGTTGGAGTCTTTTCCCCTATTTAATTGTACAGTCCATAATTCAAGAATAGTAATATAGTGATCCACAATTTTTCTTTTAAAAACCAAGCCTTGGCTCTCAATCTTGTTTAATTTTGTAAACGCATGATCAATGCATGATTTTGTGATTTTACCATTTCTAATTTCTTCTCTGGTTTCAATTGTGATTTTCGATGAATAGCCTTGTGCAGCCATCATACTTTCATACCTTTCAATGTCATACTTCTCCGACTTGTCAACAGTTTCTTTCAAAATATTTAAATTAAGATCCCCCATGATAATCACATTTTTTATTTTATCTTTTTCTTTAGCTTTAAGCATATACTTTAGTTCTTTAATGAATTTTATTCTACTTGATGATGGCTGCCTATAGATAGCAATAAGATTATAGCTAAATTGATTTTTATCAATTTTTAGATCAAGGACCTCATTTGTATCAATTTTTATGCACTTAGCAGTTACGCTCAGGTTATCTCTAACGAAAGTGATAACTCCTCCCCCCTTTTGATTCTTTCTAAGAGCTGTAAAGGTTTGATAACGTGGTAAGTTATATAAACAAGTTTCATTTTCCGTATTGTTGACTTCCGTAAGAATAATTGCATCCCAGTTAACACCACTGTCACAGATTTCAGAAACAAATAGTTCCCAATTTTTTCTGCAGCTTCTGATATTGACATGCATAATTTTGAGTTGGTTTAGTGAATTAATAGTTTCAGTAATAGTAATAGTTTCAGTAACCAGATTTTCTTTCAAATCAACTTTGTTAAAAATACACTTAGTGTTAAAAAATGTGTCTTCCATCACAGAATCATTTTTAATTTTCTTCATTTAGTTGCTGCGGAATGACCTTTGGGAAGTCCTCTTCCGATTTAATAATAATAACATTTTGGTCACCTTGTTGCTTTCGCATCATGATTTTTCCTCTTTTGAACCAAACAAAGCGGTAGTTATTCTGTTTAGCATATTGTTTACTCTTCCAGAACAGTTGTTTGTAGAACGGAGTCATGTTTTCATTGAGAAACACTTTTTTGAAACTCCATTTCCAAACAAGCTGTCATTTGTCACCGTTTTCTTTGCATTTTGCAGCCACGCATCCCTATATTCACGATGCTTGAACTGTAGTAGTAAGACACTTGGTTCATTTTGGTTTTTGTTAGGGATTCGGTGTCCAGCGTCGACTTGTTCAGCATTATATTTTGTCACTCCGAATTTAACAGCTACTTTTTGCACAACTTCCTGGAGTTTTTCGGTTGGTAGCCAGTCCAAGTTATTTATCTCAAGATTTCGGTTTCTTTCATATTGTTCTTTTTCTCTAGTATCTTGTGTTAATCTGGTTGTCACATTTTTTTGCATATATTCGTTTTGTTCAAGGACAGCAACTCTTTCTTTCATTTTTTCCATGTCACTTCTTAATTCTTTATTTTCTCTTTGTAAATCCTGTACGTTTTTATCCATATGATTCATAGCTTCAATTAACGCGTTAACTTCTGTTTTTATTGCTTTGATTTCTTTGATTTCTTCAAGCACTTTTTGCATGGTTTTCTGAACAGCGTCTTCTATTGTTTTCTTTTATTTCATCAGAGCTTAGGCTACCGTTTGATTTTTCGGTGTCTTGTCTTTTTTTTATTTTACCCTCTTGATTTTTTTGCTCCTCCATCGAATCATCTTCATTGTTTTCATCCTCTGTGTCATCTTCTTCCTCCGACTGAGATGCATTTATCTTTCGACAACGTTTGCATGACCATTCATTTTTTTTCGTTTGACTCATAGTTTTCCAAGTTTTACTAGAAACTCCCGCACAATCATAGTGAAATTTTCCTTTACATCCTGCAAGGCACTGCACGAAATCCCCTTGAGAGGTTTTATTTTCACACTCATTGCACTTCATTGTTTTTTTTTCTTTTTCTTAGTTTCTCATATATGTGACACATTTTACGATTTCTACTTGGTTCGTAAGCATGGTGATGTCATTCACGAATGTAATCATGGCGGCTTGCAATTGCTCCCATTGTCTCAGCTGAACTGAGACTTTCACTCGTCCAATTCACAGTTAATCAGCAACCGAGAAAGCACGAAAATGGCTCAAAATGATCTCTACAACGTAACGCACACACTACTCACAATAATAATAATAATAATAATAATAATAATTTGTATTGCATACAATGCTCGAAGTTTTTCGGGAGAAAAGCTTTTCTGAGCTACAATAACAACATATAACAACAATTTACATTATTATAAATAACATACAGCTTGATACACTATTTACAGACGCTTTATGACACTGCTTTATAATAGCTTACAAATTCATCTATTAATTTTTTTTCAATTCTATTTTACTTTGGAAATGTAGCATATTTTTTTCTAATTTGTTAAATATATGTGGTACATAATACTTTTTATTTCTTGTTCCATATGCATTATTCCATTGTGGTAGCTTATACTTGTGTGATGTTGTTCTTAATCGTGTGCTTTTTTCTGTATCATAATTTTTATGTGTATTTGTGTAATAATTCTTGACGATTACTAAATAATCTCATAACTCTTTAATTTTAGGTATTTTATTATTAATGTATATATTGTTTGTTCTTGCATCTTTTTTGCGAAATAATACTTTTATTAGTTTATTTTGTACTCTTTGCAGTCTATTTATTATGTCCTCAGCGGAAAAAAACGTATATTTCAATACCACATCGTAATAAGCTACCTATCCAAGCATCATATAATAATTTTTTGTTTTTGTTGCATAAAATATATTTTACATTGTATAATTTTGGAATCATTTGTCGCAATTTTTCTGTTTGTTTCAATATATGTTCTTTAAAGTCCCAGTTTGAGTCTATTTCTAATCCTGGTTATTTTGTTGTATTTTTTTTTTATCAATTTCCTTGCAGGTAATGTTGCAGTGTTGTGGGTTTGTTTTATTTTTCATTAGGTCTCACTGTCCACTATGTGCTATTATTTGTATTTTATTTCTATCTTTCATTTTAGGTACCATTATATCCAATTGTAGTTTTTTCTTCACTGATGTATAATTCATTTTCTACCAACATCCTCTAACTATGTCAAAGTCTTTTTGTAAATTTTTACTCATCTCATCATAATTTGAATTTATGGAAATTAATACCGTGTCATCTGCGAACATATACTTTAAGGTTCTATGTACATAGTCATCTATATCATTTACATATATGAGAAACAATAGAGGTCCCAAAACAGATCCTTGTGGTACTCCATAAGTAACATCTTTATAAGTACTGTAATCATCTCCAATTTTTACTGTTGCTATCCTATTCATTAAATAACTTTTGATTAAATTATATATTTTACCTCGCAGACCAATTCTTTCACATTTTTTCATTAAAATATCTTGGTCAAAGGTATCGAAGGCTTTTTGTAGATCAATTAATATTACTCCTGCATAATTTTTTCTATTCAACGCCTTAGTTATTATTTCATTTATTTGTATTAGCAAGTATGTCATATTTTGTTTTTTTATAGCCATGTCACTTTTTTTTTATTATTTAGTAAATTAAATTTTGTTAAGAATTCTGTAATCTTATTTGAAAAGAATATTTCAATTATTTTGTCTATTATTGATAATAATGAGATTGGTCTGTAATTATTTTTATCATTCCTGTTGCCTTTTTTAAATATAGGCCTTAGTACTTGCACTTTCAGTTGGTCTGGCCATGTTTCATTATCAATCATTTTGTTAATTAGTTTACATACGAATATTGAGATACTTTCTTCACTCTGTTTCAAATTTTCTGTATTAAAGCTGTCGATACCTGTTGCATTTGAGTTTTTTAATTCTCTTATAATTTGAATTATTTCTGTTATAGTAGCATATTTTACAAAAAAAATGTTTTGTCAGATGTTTTTGAATGTTTTTGTTTAAGTTTATTAAACACTGTTCTATAATGGTTTCCATTTTTATAGTACATTAATTTTTGTTCAAAGACTTTTCTTAATTTTGGTACTTGATTAATAATTTCATAATTTTTGTATGTCAGTTTCTTTAAATGTATTTGTAATATCTTTACCTATATTTTTCCCGATTTTTTTGTCCGTTTATTTCATCTACTATTTGCCATAATGTTTTACCATCGTCTGTTTTTTTTAGTTTTGTTTTATAGTATTCTTGTTTACATATTTTAATTTTACTCGTTATAATACATTTTAAATCTCTGTATTGCTGCAACAATTTAATATTTATCTCCTTTCCTTGTTTTTGTATTTCCTTCCACAGATTGTTTTTTTTTATTAATTAAGGCTATTAATTCAGTTGTAATCCACTCGTGCCTTTTTTGGGGTTGGAAGTTCTCTATGTTCTTTTTTTTTTTTTTTAGAAATATTCCTATCATATATATTTTTTATTGTAGCGATAATTTCATTACACATGTTATTAGGGCATTCTATACTATCCAAAAAATTCCAGTTTTGGAATTGTAGATCTTTAATAATGTTTTTATGGTTATTTTTCTGATAAATATTCTCTTCTCTTGTTTCATTTTCTGTGTTTCTGTTCTGGTCCGTTTTCCAGAGCCAGCACACCGTAAAATAATGATCAGAAATTTTTATTTTAATTGTTCCACTATTTTTTTTCCAGCGTATTTCTTCTAGCTTTACATATATATGGTCAATGCATGATTTTTGGAATATTTCATTTTTATTTACATGTATTATTTCTTCTCTTGTAGCTGATTCTATTAAATTCTCAAATCCTGCTCCTGCCATCATATTTTCATATTTATCAATACTGCTTTGGTCATATTTATCCTTATTGCTATTTTCACTTTTTTAAATATCAATGTTTATGGCACCTATAATTATAATCACATTTTTTTCATTCTTATGTTTATTTTTTAGTTTAAGATGTTCCTTTAGTTCTTTTAAGAAGTTATTTTTGTTTGTCTCAGGTCTTCTGTAAATGTTTATTATTTTAAAAGTTTGTAGTTTTATTAGGCTAATACAAGTTCTAAATCCTCATTTCTTGCTATTTCTAGATTTTTTGTTTTATTATGATCAACAATAATGTTATCTTTTACATATATCATTATTCTTCCTCCCCTACTTGTTTTTTTCTCTTGTTATATTATAATTGTGATAACCGTCCCAATCATAACTGATGTTTCTATTTGTTTTATGTTTACTTCTGTTGATACAAATACATCCCACATTATTTTTGTTTCTGTAATGTGATATTTTAAAAGATCCCAGTTTTTTCTTAAACTTCTGATGTTGACATGGATTACTTTAAAATTGACATTTTCCCCAGTTTCCTTTTCAATTTCTTCTTTAACTTCTTCATTTGTTTCAAAGATCTTATTTTTATACATTATTATTGACTTGCTGCTGTAAAGCTTCTTCACATTTCACCAACCTCACTTCTTGTTCATTTTCATTTCTTCTCATCATTATTTTTCCTCTAAGGAACCAAACATACTTGCAATTATTGGTTTTTGCATATTCTTTTGTTTTCCAGAATAAGCTTTTATAATAAGGTGTCATGTTTTCATTTATGTACACTCTACTTCTGTCTCCATTTTGTATATGTCATCATTTGTCACTGTCTTCTTCTTATTTTCTAGCCAAGCATCTCTGAATTCTCTACTTTTGAATTGTATAATCAATGCATTTTTTTATGTTTGTTTCTATTCGGTATTCGGTGTACTGCCTCCACTTGTTCTGCTCTATAGGATCCTATGTTGTAGTTCAAAACTACTCGTTGCACTACATCTCTTAATTTTTCTTGTGGTAGCCAGTCTAGTTGATTAATTTCGATGTTACGATTTCTCTCATATTGTTCTTTTTCGTGGGTTGACATTGATATTTCATGTAAAGTTTTTTCAATATGTTTGTCTCTAGCTTGTTTATTTTCTAATTGGACTATTCTTCCTTCCATTTCTTTAATTTTTTCAGTCATTTCTTGATTTCCTTTTTTCATGTCTATTTGCTCCTGGCTTATGTAGTTCAGTGTTTTCATGATCTCTGCTTGTTCTTCTTGGACTTTGGCAATATTGGCATATATTTCCATTAGTTTGTCCATTTTATTCTCAATTCGTATCATTGTCACCTGTAGGGCATTTATTTCTGCATTAGTTTCTGTCTCCATTTTTCCTCTTCTTTTCTTCTCTTTTCAGCTCCACTTTCACTTTCGTGTACACTTTCGTCGTCACTAGTACTTTGATCTAAATTTTCTTTCTGTTGTTCTGACAATGTTCGTTGTGCTCTGCAAGGCACACACGTCCATGCTTCTTTTATTTTTTACACTTTTTGCATTCCAGGTTTTCACTGATATTTTTGCACAACCAAAATGGTATTTCACTTTACACTTACCGCATATGACATTGTCATTTTGACTATTAAGTTTATTTTCGCACCCACCACATTTCATTTCAATTTCTGTTTCAGTTGTACCTTTTCTTTCAGGTTGCTCTCTTTAATCTAATGGACTGGTGGACTATTTTTTTATTTCAAAACGATTGCTTTTAGATTATTTCTGTGATGACCTTAATACTCTTCCGTACTTTCTCACTTTTTTGTCGATTATGAAAAGTTGGTGATGTTTTTTACAGCTTCCGTAGAAAATAGCTGGTCCATTTTCAACGAAACATCGCAAAAATCTTCACAGATCTGATATTAGGCACTTTCACGAACCTCACACTTTGTTCCCGGGATGTTCATTCACCAGAATCTTCCTGCAATCCGCAAGCACAGAGCTGTTAATACAGATTAATCACCATTTTCTTGGAGCGTTTTTTCACGCGACCCCCATTGATAGTCCGCCATCATGAATAATAATAATAATAATAATATAAAAATAATTTTTTTTTATTACAAATTACAAGTTGATTATACAATACAAATGGATACTACCTATAAAAATCATATCAATCAACAACAAAAAATGAATAATAGTCAAGTCACTAATGCTTTATTTCAGCATTGTTTGTGCTTGCCTATACAAAATACACAATATTTATCACCTTTAGGTATGCCCTAATTTTGATTATTATTCGTTACGATTGTTTGAATAAGTCCATTAAGCAATATTTTCAATGTATATTCAATACAACAATTTGTAAGCATAATTCTTTATACGTCTTTCAATTCATATGTTAATGGGTTCTTTATGATTCTGTTTAGTTCACTATATGTCGTACAGTTTATCAAACCAATTGGTAGTTTATTAAATATATTTGCTAAATAATATGCTGAGTTTTTTTTCCCATATTCATTTCTAATTTTAGGTAATATGTATTTTCTTTTTTTACCTCTAAGTTCCGTCTTCGTTAGCTCTAGTATATTTTTAAGGAAATTTTGTTTAAAATAGTACTTTTTAATTATTATTGATTTCATTAAATTTTCAATATTTAAAATTCCATTATTTGTTCTGATTTCTGAAGTTGCTAATTTTGTTTCATTATTTTTGAAAAGTATTTTTATCACCTTATTTTGTATGCTTTGTAATCTTTTCAACATATAATTATTAGTGTTTCCATATATTTCAATACCATAACGTAAGTGTGCTTCAAGCCATGCATGATAAATTGTTTTCAGATTTTTTTTATTTACTATCTCCTTAATAGCGTACAATTTAGGCAGCATTCCTCGTATTTTTTTAATTAAGGTATTTATGTGTTCATTAAAAGTCCACCTGCTATCTAATGTTATTCCCAAATATTTAAATTTATGCACCCTTTTTATTTTTACACAGGTATCATCACAAGTAATACATTCTTTGTTAATTTTAAATTTATTACAGTTTTTTGTATTAAATATATTTCATTATTCTTCTATTTTCTTTCATATGCGCTGTTCTTATTATCATCCATTCAGTTTTATTTTCATTAATAAATAAATCATTTTGTAATAACCATTTTTGCACATTATTTATATCTTTTTGTAAGTTTGCTATCATAGTTTTTTGATCATAGTGAATCGATATCAAAGCTATATCGTCTGCAAATAGAACGATTTCAGAGAATTTGAGAATTCTTTCAATTTCATTTATATAAATTAGGAATAATAGTGGCCCCAAATTGGAACCTTGTGGTACACCAATCTTCATATCTGCCAAATTACTTCTCATATTTTTTATTTTACATCATATTTTCCTTTTATCCAAGTAGCTCATCATAATATTCTCCATTTTACCTCGTATTCCCATTTTATTACATTTTTTTATTAGTATGTCATGATTTAAAGTATCAAATGCTTTTTGCAAGTCAGTAAATACAATTCCCACATATTTGCCTTGATCGAGTGCTTGGCTTACATAGTCATTAATTTGTCATATTGCATCCATTGTATTTTTTTTTTCATAAATCCATACTGATTTTTTGAAAATAGATTATGTTTTTCTAGAAAATTTAATATTCTGTTATTAAATAGCTTCTCTAAGACTTTGTCTATTACAGGTAACAGAGATATTGGTCTATAGTTAATCATTTCATTTTTTGGCCCTCTTTTGTAAATTGGCCTGATAATTTGTATCTTACAGTTTTCCGGCCATTTTTCACAGTTTATTATACTAGCAGCTAATTTATCAATAAAACACAACGCAGCATTGGTACTAAGAATATGCTTAGCTAGTAATCCATCATATCCAACTGCATTTAAAATTTTTATTTCGCTTATGGCTGCTTTTATTTCACTTTTTGTGAAATTTAATATTCCCATTGTATTATCATTTATGGTTCCGTTTTCATTAATTTGTTCCATATCCATTATTTTCCTTTTAATTTCAGCATATTTTATACCAATTTTGTTAATTATCGAGCCATAATGTATATTAAATTTTTCACAAATTTCCGTTAATTCTATATTTTTAAATGCCTTAATGATACTTATATCATTATTATCATACCTATTACATCCTGTGATTTCAGTAATCTTTTGCCACATTGTTTTAATTTTATTTTTGCTATTATTTATTTCTTTTTGATAATATTTAAATTTCTCATTTTTAATTTCTTTAGCTACTAGTTTTTTTAGTTTTTTATATTCATTATTTATATTTCCTTGGTTAGCACTTTTATTTCTAATTTTCTGCCACAGTTTATTTTTTTGGTTTATAAGTTTTATAAGATGTGGATTCATCCATTTCTTTTTAAATTCTTTTTTTTTTCCTATTTCTTGTGTTTCTTTTTTCTGTTGTATTCACATCATAAATATCATTTAACTTACCAATAATCAAATTATATATCTTATCTGGTTCCTCAAGATCATTTAAAAGTTCCTCCCAATTTGTGTCTTCAATCTGTCTTATAATATTTTCATCATCATAAATTGTTTTATTTATATCATTATCTAATTCATTATCATCAAGTTTCTCTTCCTTTTCAACAATTTGTATATCTTCATACTTCCCAAGGGAAACAAACGTAAAGAAATGATCAGCAATTTTTTGTTTAATCACTCCACTTACTTTCTTTTGTAATTTATTTTTCACAAAAATGTGGTCAATGCATGATTCAACCAGTCTGTTATCTCTTATTTCACTCCTAGTCGTGCTATTTATTTTACATTCCATTTTCAGCTAAAGTGTTAAGATATTTATCAGCTATAATTTTATCGTATTCATTTAAGGTTAAGTGCTTATCTAATATGTTAATGTTCATATCTCCGATTATAATTTGTTTATTGTCCTTATCATTATTAGTTATCAACAATTTTTTATTTCTTTTATGAAATCATTCTTATTGGAATTTGGTCTTCTATATACTGCAAATATGTTATATATATTATCTTTACTTTCCAAGTTCAACCTTATAGCCTGATTACCAGCTAGTAAAATTTCAGTACAATCAAATTTAATATCCTCTTTAATAAATATGGCAATTCCTCCTCCCCTACTGGTTTTTTCTCTAATTACCCATTCAGAGTTATACCCTTGCAAGTTATACAAAAATTGTTTCAATTTTTTTTTATATTTATTTCTGTAAGTATCAGGACATCCCACTTTGTCAATTGATTTTCAATTATTATTTTAAACTCATCCTAATACTTTCTTATACTTCTGATACTACAGTGTATAATATTCATTTCGTATGGGTCATTCAGTACCCAAAAATCAAGGTCGTTTATACATTCAAAAATCATCTCATTTTCATTGTCCTCATCCATTTACTCTTAGTTGTTTAAAATCATCTTCTGTCTTTATCTGTACTGTAACTCGCTCATTTTCATTTTTTTTCATCATAAGTTTCCCATACTTAAACCATACAAACTTCACATTGTTGGCTCTCACAAATTCCTTTGCTTTCCAGAATAATTGTTTGTAGTATGTGGACATGTTTTCATTTATGTAGATTCTATTTGCATTTCCGTTGTTAAACACATTATTATTAGTGACCACTTTATTTTTCTTATTCATCCATTCCTCTCTGTTTTCTCTATGTTTAAACTGAACAATAATTGAAGCAGGTTTCACTTTGTTCCTTGTATTTAGTCTATGCACAACATCAATGTGTTCAGCTTTGTAATTTTGATTTCCAATTTGTTTTGCTATTTGTTCACATATTTCTTTAAGGTCTTCATTCTCTTATTTCCACATTTGCAATTTCAATGTTTCTGTTCCTACTATATTGATCTGTCATTATCATTTCAAGTTTTATTTCTTTTTATTCTTCATGCACTTTTCCATCTTGTTTTTCCTCTTCATTTTTTCCTTCTTCTATTTTTTTTTTACTCTTTGCTTCAGTTTTTCATTTTCTTTTTTTAGATCTTCATTCATATTTTCAATGAACTCCATAGCATTTTTCATATCTCCAAATTCTTTTTTCATTTCTTTAAATTCTTGTTTTATTTCTTTCATTTCTCTTCTCTTATCTTTTATTTCTTTCAGAATTTTGTCTTCCATTTCAGCAATAAGTCTTCTAATTTCATTCATGTTTTTTTTCTGAAATTGACTCCTCTTCTCCTTCACTATATGAAGCTTTTTGTTTTCTGCATCTTAAACAACACCATGTTGCCTGCTTTTTCATTCCCATTGCTTTCCATGTTGAACTACTTACATTTGCACAATCGAAGTGATATTTTCCTTTGCAACCTCCGTTGCATATTACGAAATTGCCTTAGTTTCCCAGCTTCTCCTTACATTCTTGGCACCTCGACATTTTACGATTTTTTAGCCCTTTTGTTTTTTTTCTTCATGTTCCCTTGACACTTTCGTACTTTTCACTTTTCTTTTTTGCTCGTTATGGCGATGTATCTTACAGCTTCCGTACTTTTTCGGATGCGTCCACGTCTTAATTCACTGATCGAAGCACAAAAACCTCGATTCTCAGTTAGATACGGTATAAAACAACCCAGTTTTTTCAGTACGTAATTACTGACCTCTTAGACATCGAACTACCACATCAATCCACCTCCAGTTGTTCGTTATTCTTCTGATTTTCACGGATTATCGCAGGTCGCATCACGCACGGATTCCAATCAATTAGCCTCCATCAGGGCCCGATGATAGTAATAATAATAATTATTTATAACATCAACGATAAAGGGAGATCAAAGAGGGATGGAGTGACATCTGCTTATATCAGTTCCAAATTTATAAACATACATACATAATACTTTAAAACAAGATTAAAATAAGTTCAGGTAAAACTGATTTATTACATTAGTATTAGTCAGTTCCATAACACCTCAGATGACTAGAAATATTTATCACCTGGAGACCATGCTTTTACTGGTCGAGACTCGAGGAGTTTTCTAAGTCGGGTGATAGACCGTTCCACCACTGGGAAACAACGCGGTTTGTGAAGAAGTAGCTTACACAGTTCCTTCTAGCGGCGGGCATAGCGATCTTAAATGGGTGGCCTCTAGTACAATGGTTACCAGAAATGATAAAAAACGAACGTCAACATCAACCAATCCACGTACAATGGAAAATGTTAGACAAAGGTCTGCACAAAGCCACCTTAGCTCAAGTAACTCCATGCCCAGACATGCAAGTCGTTGATTATACTAGTCATAATTGTTTGCTATCAGTGCTAGGTGTCTTCAGAGTCTAGCTTGACCAGTTTTGAAAAAGTCAAATATCTGCACAATTCCAGTGTAATGCAAGGGCGTCTAGCAGAACAGATGGAAAAAACCCTATGGTTTGGGAATTCTTTTTAACTGCCTAGTGCAGACCATTTCTCATTAACAAACAATGTGATGTGTGCTAATCCTAGCAATGGTTTATATTTCAGTACGGAATACTAGTCGGAATTGTCCTGTCTTTAGCCATCTTGCTGTATTATTCAGCAAGACCTAACATTCGAATTCAAATAACGGTAAGTAAAATTGAAATTATCCAGTGTTTTGTTTTCCAATCTTTGCTTTATTTCTAAGTAAAAGACGATAAACCTGGTGGGGAGGGTTCAAGTATTATGTCATGAAGAAACTGACCATTTTCAAACCCCCTTCCTCCTCATCATCAATCATTATCAATTGCTCAACTCCCCCTCCAGTATTATGTCATTTCTAACGTCACCTCCACCCCTCAAGGGATTGTTTTTCCTTGTACATCCATAGTTTTTCTGAGGATCTATTTTGGCGTATTTCCACTATTTTACTGGGGTAGCAGTGCTTACATCATCAACTGGTCACCCCTTCCTCCCTCGTCATCAGTCGTCAAACCCCCATTCCCCCCTTCCTGATAACATAATACTTGAATGCCACCATGACGTTAAAACAACCCGACCGTTGTTTGCCAGTACAATTTATTTACAGTATAAAAAAACACAACGTTAAATATTCTAACCTTATTTTTAGCTGCTAAAAAGCAGGAGTCACACAACCAACAGCAGATGAAGTGGTAATTTTGGACAGAAAATGTAATAATTTAAAATAAAGTGCTCAGGAGGTTGAGCAGGGAAAATACTTCTTTTTCATAAGTATTACTTTTTCTCAGTTGGGAAAACTGAGAGGGGGCGTCATGAATTATTTTTTATCCTCTCCGTGGAATCTTTAGACCTCGTTTTCAGGCTCTGCTTGGTGGCCTTAGTGCTCTAATCTTAGTAAATATGCACACCACCGACGAGAATTGGTACTTCGATTTGGGAGTTACTCGTCACATTTGTACCTGGAAAGATTGGTTTGACAGTCTTACTGAGGTAGTGAATAGGAATGTGAGTCGGGAGAGGGTGCCTCTTACATCGGAGGCATAGGCACCGTAGAGTTGTAGGTACAACAACGTGCATGTACTGGTCAAATAACTCTCAAAGCGGCCTTCTATGTACCAACGTTTTGCAAAAACTTAATAAGTGCGAGATGCATTGATCGAGGACATTATTTTATTTATATTTATTTTTAGGTTTAGTATGGAACTTTACATCCTTAGGACTTGTAGGTTTATACCCATGACCCATCTACTCTACTGTTGTTTTATTAATTTTTAATTTTTGAGTTGTTTGACATGTTTTAACCCTTCACTTGAAAACTGTTCCGAACTAGGAACCGAAACATCGTGATTACGTCTTTCACCTGCACTTGATGGCTACTCTGTTTATATTTTTAATTACTAAAGTGCTTTTAGCTTTCAGCTTTTTGCGAGGGCATTATCACATAGACATATTTCAGGGAACACTGTATTTTTACGCCAAGAAGAAAAGCAAATGTTTGTCTTTTGGTAAATTAGTAGATAAACTGTATCAGGTCCTTAATGTTATTCCCAAAGAGGAAAGTGAAAATGTATTACCTTAACAAACACCACATACAGGTTACCGAGTGGTTCTATAAATGTTAACATTCGTAATCAAAAAGCTCCAGGGCTAAAGGGTGAAAGTGTAAATCACTCAAAAAGTAATACATCAGAACGACAGCATGAGCCAAAGAGCTCAATAAAAATTGAGCTGTAGCACTCTAGATTTGGCCACCAACACATGAATAGTTTGTTGAATTTGTAAAAACTAAACAATGTTCATGGGATTGATATGGGGACGAAATTTGTACTCCTAAAATGTGATGTATGTAGCATGGACAAGGTCACTGGAAGTAGTTTTAAGGAGATTGACCAAGTTCGTAGCCAGGGATCCCTCGAACTGCTACATATGGATGTTTGGGGGCAAGTAGAAAGAAATCTCTTGGCGGGAACAGCTATGTATAGTCAATTATTGATGATAGTACTAGGTATGTGTGGGTTTTTTTCTTAGTCAAGAAGAGTGATTTGTTCAACACTTTCGCAACTTTCAGAGCGAGAATACTGGGTGGTTCACAAAAAACTGACGACCCAATATTTCTAAGTTCAACTTTTCTAGTTAGCACCCCTCAAACCCAGAATATAACAGAACTCAAATCTTATGAAGCGGAAGATTTCTGTCCTATTCTGGTTCTGAGGGTGCTAACTAAAAAAGTTGGACTTAGAAAATGTTGGGTCGTCAGTTATTTGTGGACCACCCAGTACAAAGAGAGTTCAGCCTTAAAGTGAAAGCCATCTGGACAGATTTAAAAAGAATAAAAGCCTACTAAAATTGCACAAATAAACTCATTGGTTGCACAACATTTCGGGATTCAATTCATCCCGTTGTCAAGTCGTCTAAAAAGTGAGGACAAATTACATGTCAAGGTCAAGGAACACTGTAATTAAAAAGTTTAAAAAGTAAAATTTAAAACATAAAGGTGAATGTTTAGCAGCCTGGCCCGAACAGGTAGCAAAAATAAGACCCCGACCTCTCACCTGCAGGTTCGAAGTGAGGCTGAAAGTGAAAGGCCATACCATTTATACCACCGGGCAGGCGAACTGCAATGTAGGAAAGTGCAAGTTGAAATATGGGCATATTAATGCTTATTGCTTATGAGATGATCATAGGTGGTTGGGGAGGGCAGGTTAAACTCAGCTTACAGGGACATATTCTTTAATGGATATATTTTCAGGTATGTCCCTATAATCAAAAAACTCGGATAACCCGAGTTTAACCCGCACCGGGGGGGGGGCCCGCGCCAAACCACACACGATCATCTCATAAGCAATAAGAATTAATATGTCCATATTTCAACTTGCACTTTCCCACATTGCCTTTCGCCTACCCGGTGGTATAAATGGAAAAGAGCCTTTCACTTTCAGCCTTACTTCAAACCTGCATTTGCAGGTGAAAGGTCGGGGGTATTGTTTTGCTGCCTGTTCTGTCCAGACTGCTAAACATTTGCCTTTAGGTTTTCAATTTTACTTTTTAAACTTTTTAATTATAGTGTTCCTTGACTTTGACATGTGATATTTCCTCACTTTTTAAAACACTTGACAATGGGATGAATTGAATCTCGAAATGTTGTGCGACAGATGTGTTTATTTGTGCAATTTTAGTAGGCTTCATGCTTTTTAAATCCTTGTATTGCTTTCAGCATAGATATCCGGACAGATAATGGAATGGAATTCCGTTCAGGCGAATTTAATAGGTATTTAGAACACTTAGGCATTAAGTATGAAGGTATGAATGAATAATCGCCACAAATGAATGAAGTAGCACAATGCGATACCAGAACTATGGTGGAAGGTATTCGCTCCATACTTTTTAAAACAGCATTGCCAAAATATTTATGGGCAGACTTATTTGCACTTTCACTTACCTCAAGAACAGATACCCTCATTCGCGATTAGGATTTAAAGTACAACTGTACAATCGGGAGCTTTCTCGAAGTCATCTTAGAATTCTGGAAGCGAAGTGTTAAGTATATTATAACAACCCAGGTCGGGATAAATTAGATGCAAAAGCATGGGAGGGCATAGTAGTAGATTATGCTAGAGACACCATTGGATACAGAGTTTGGGATCCCAAGGGTAGTAGAGTAGTAGAATCGAAACCCGTAGCAGTTGATGAGAGTATACTATGGGGAAATCAACAGAAGTTTTCTCGGGACGCCAGCATCCTTAATCAGTTAGCAGTCAAGAGTCACGAATTGGCTATGAACAAGAAGACGACTCCGAAACAGTACATTTGCCCCCTGACAACAATGTGGGTCCCTTAATAATGGAGAAGTTAGCACCAGGGAAAGTGGAGTGAAGTTCTAGCGGTAGTTCGTCTCAACCAAACGTAACACAAGGAGACTTCAATCAGAGGACTAGAAAACAGGTTACCTGTCCATTAGGTAAAACGGCAGGGCGTATTGACGTTTATTATTATAATGCCACTGAGGGCAAAAAGTTCAGCAGCGAAAACGAGGTAAAACGTTTTTACTCAGAGAAGTGTGTAACTTCAGACGTATTCCAGAAACGCAACCTGACATCGCCTCTCATTATGACGAGTCACGTAGGATGAAGGGATACATCTATGTTTTATTGAACCACGTACTTATGAGGAGGGAAATCTCGCCACAAATGGAATGGGAAATCTCTTTCCAAGAAGAGATTAATTCCTTTAGACAGTGTAATGTGAAGGCAACTCGTTTCCATACAGGTCACTAGTTGGTAGTTTGCTTTTTCTGGCATACAGGACTAGACTTGTAAGTGCAATCATACTCTCTCAATATAATACTTGTTTTAATGAGATGCATGTTAACCTATTCCTAACTGTATTAAGGTACGTTGTTAATAGGTATTTAGAACGCTATACACTGTAGGTCTCGCTGTAGGTCTCGCTAGTGTTAGAAGACCAAACCTATATGGTTACGTTTATGCATCCTGGGCGTCGGACAGAGATGACAGAAAAAGTTTTGCAGCATTATTATTTTACTTTGGTGGTGTACTGATTCTGTGGGGGTGCAAGAAACAAAGCATGGTTTGTTTGAGCTCCACTATGGTGCCTTCTGATAAGGAGCTGCATTGGTTAAACAGTGCTTTCACTAACCAAATACTCACTAATTACTCTTTGAGTTCAGTGTTATATTGCAATTTGCAGTACACAATTCATTTTGCACATAACGCAGTTGAAAATATACGGACAAAACATACAGAGTTGTAGTACTTGTTTCTGAGAGACTGGCTAGTCAAAGGATATTTTGAATTGGGAAAGTTGTCCTCAGATATAAATATTGCTGACATGTTAACCAAGTGGTTGGGCCTTGGACAGCTTAAGCTACGTGAAGGTGTTTTTCATGACCTGTAAACTATAATTCACTGTTTGGGACCCGGAATTTGGGAAGTTATGCAGAAACAAATGACATGGGCCAGGTTGGAGATTGTACAAAAGTGATAGGACAAGTTCTGATCTGCGGTTTGGAAAAGAATGGGAGGGAATGTTCTTGTTTAATTCATGTTACCTTTTATTTCTTTCCCAAATAAGATTTTATGTTTGTTTCTGTAGCCTATACCACGTTTATAAATCTAAGACACTCGGCTGGCCTTAAGCCCCTAAAGTGAGCTCATGTGGTATGTAAGTAGGCCTTGGATTAACTGGTTAATAGTTTGCCTGAATGTCATAGGAAGCCATGGCATATTAAGTTAGTTGCTTCTGAGATGATGGAGTAGAAGGTTGACTGCAGAGAGCAGTTCTGGAAAGGATTACATGTCTGTAAACCAGATAAGTGTTATTGATATATGTGTAAAGTTTTGTTATGAGTTTTGTTCATCAAGCTGGCTGATTCTGTGTTAATTCACACATTAATAAAGTGCATGCAAATGAGCCATCCGTCACTGGTGTTAAACCAATCACTGCCTAGCAATTAATGTACTTGAAGTACCTCAGTTATGAAAGTAGACATCTTAGTTGATGATAGATAATCCACGAAAGTGCTGATTACCAGATGTTCTCATTGGTAACCCTTCCTTTCTGGCGACAGCAACACCAGAGTAATTCGGTGATTGGAATCAGAAAAACGCTTAGTGCAAGGTAATGTTGATGAGGACAATGGCACTTCACCTATATGTTCACTTTCAAAATGTACATCTGGTTCAAACCATATGGGAACGACTAATCCAAGCCTGCGAGAGGGTCAACCGATTCGACCAGATGTACAAGTTGTGCAACCTCATGACCATTACCATGTTTATCAACAAAGATTTCATAACCTACATGCAAAGGGCCCAATTTC
Source organism: Lithobius niger (assembly GCA_023313725.1). Classification (NCBI taxonomy): domain Eukaryota; kingdom Metazoa; phylum Arthropoda; class Chilopoda; order Lithobiomorpha; family Lithobiidae; genus Lithobius; species Lithobius niger. The sequence continues at coordinate 28,564 of JAHWFP010259539.1, read as the reverse complement.
TAATGGAGGATATCGTTGGAACTGTTTGCCCACTAATAGAGAATCATACCTGTGTCTGGGTGCTACACGGGGTAATCCACTTCATTCTAATAATGATGAAGGAATCACTGTTTATGGTCAGGGTGTGCCCTTACCCTGGTGGTTATGCAGACGGTCTAATAAACAGCCCAGTATACAACCAACTGTTCGATCCAAATAGAATCACTCAACCTTATATAGTGGATGCTCAATAGTTACCTTATTGAAAACCATTCGTTGACGTTCCCTGTTGTTAACGAACTGCGCACCCACGTAAGAGAGATCCAGCACCTGATGACTCTGACTACTACTGGGACTCACCCGGAGCAAGCTGGATGCATTACAATACTGCTTACTGCAAGTAGACGCCACCATATGGTCGCTACACCGCAGAAAATTCTGGCCGACTACATAACGCACAACCCAGAAACGATACCTAACACTGCCGAAAGTGCTGTGTGCATTGCAAGAGCACCATACAATTTTTCGGTGATTGTGATAAAATTCTCCAGGCGACTTTCCAAAAATCTCTGACTACTCGGTGTGCTTTGGTCGCCGTGAACCTTGTGAAGCTTCTTTTTTCCTTTTGGAATTTGTTTTATTGTGTGTTTGCATAAGGGCATACTTCTGGCCAGCACTGAAGCGTCAATGAAAATTCTTTACAAAAGTATTAACTATCTTTTTTTCTTCAAGTCTATGGGCATACAACTATGGGGAAACTTTACAACTTTTCAATAATAGGCCTATTGGTTAAAAAAAACGGTTTTAGCAATAAACTGGGAGAAATAAAATCGTATCACAAGCTAGGGTGAAAACAAGAGGGATATGATTTCCACCACTTTACCCCTTCCCCTTTGCCGCCACCGCACTCAAGATATCATTAACACGATCTATCAGTATACAAAGAAACACAACGGAACCTGCACTGTTAGGGATGGCGAGTAAGCAGTACTAATGAATGTATAGGTTAAGATAAACCATGCTACCCGAATCCTACCCCATGCTACCCAAAACCAGGTTACAAATAACACAGGAGTTGAGTTGTTTTGTGTAGATAAGCAAGTACCAGCTTAATTACATTGCCAAAGTGCCATCTTCGGCGGACAGCCGAACGTGCCTTCAAAACGTGCCTTCTGCCTGAGCAAGCTGTCATGATGGTTGACATGATCGTGGATGAAGGATAAACATTGCCGAGGATTTTTGTGAAAGCTAAACCCTGTATGATAGTGTTTATCACTTATCAAACATGGGCAATTCGTCGTATAACTCGATCTGGAAACTGTGTTGAGCCAGACCCTCCTGGAGTAAAGGCCGTATGACTAGGACACACAAAAAAAGTGACCAACATCAATGGCAGAGCAGGTTTGTTAGCTGCGACCATCACAGCACCAACCAACGAATTTTCAAACTGACAGACGAGGTTTCCAAAGTCAACCACTGTTGCACCCCTATTTTTGTCTCCTTATTCAGAAATTTTGGAAGGCAAAGTATATACAACTTTTACCCTAGGAGTCTCTGGTTGAACGTGTGTGTATGTGGCGTTATACAGAAATTCTTCTCAACTAGGCTTAGATTGCCCAAAACATTAGATTCAATATGGGTCTTGTGCATGCATGCATGTAATCGTATGGTTCTTCCAGGTCTGTTCTGTACTGCAGATCACCACACACATACACCCTCAACAACATTGTTTTCTAATCAAGCTGAATGATGGTGCTTACACTTCTTATCATTCACAACATTAGAGTACTAAAATTCGGCAACAATGCGGCGTGTAGTGCTTGGTGTTGCATCGTAACGTTAAAATGTATTCGAAATGTTCATAGGGTCACTACAACATTCTTCTTTTTCTACACCCCCACCCACAAACAGAGTCCCATTGCCTACCACCTGCCCCCCAGAAACAATTGCAGTAAACATTACAAGTAAAATTAAAGCAAGACCCTGTTAAACTGCCAACAGTTTTTAAGGCACTTTTATTTTTCGTGGGGCGCAATGTTAAGGTCTCTGTGTTTCTCAACTATGAGGCCAAAAATCGCACTTTATGGCAATTCGAACTGTTCCTTTATTTTTTTTTTTATTTAATACCGTTAAAAAAATAAGGCATTTGTTTCTTTTAACATAACTAGTATGATTTGTTTATTGCTTTAACGTACGAATTGATAAATGTATTTTATTACTATTTTATTTCAGCTGCTTTTCTTTTTTTCAGTGTACGTCCTCGCGTAGGCGTTATTGCGATTAACGGACTTAAGCACAATAAAAAAAGTTCATTTTAACGCAGTAATCAACACTTTTTTATTAACAATTAGCATGGTTTACTTTGTTGGTTGCCGACTACGTACGTCGACCAATTAACTCGGCTCCTAAAGCAGTCTTTGCGAAATGAATTAGTCGTTTCATCGAGTCTGACTTGAAAAGTTACATTATGAATCGCTCTTCCCTTAACAACTTTCAATAATTGTTCTTAACCTTGGTTTTCATTAACGTTCTGAACTTTATTTTTTTTTTAGAATTCTATGATGTTTTATGCCCATTGGAAAGCATTTTCTTTCATATGAAACCTTAACCACCATCCTACATTAAGTAGTTCGCTGGAACTGATCTCTAGTTTGTATCAGCATCATAGTCGACTATAACGGCCTCATTGCACTTTGCACTCCTCGGTCTAAAAAAAAAAAAGCCCCGCAGTAAGTGCTGCTGAGGGTGTGGTGGCTACATCGTTTGTCAACAACCTCTGCTTAATTGTGATTTTAGACGCCATATTTTGTGCTTCTTTGTATTACCACCCTTTAGGGGGTTTGGGTACGTTCAGGCTACATCCAGACACGTAAAAAAAACTTTGAATAATTTGCTACGTCCAAATGATGGTAAAAATAGTTAAAATAGTTTTAAAGATATGATTAGTTAAATTGTTTTTTGAAATGGGACATTCGCATGTAAGTTCTGGCCTCAAATTACGTTGTTAATAGATTTTTTTCTTCTTATCTTTTATTTAGCGTGGAAAAACGGCTTTTATTTTGGTTCAACCAGATAGAATGTTGAGTTTTCCATCCGTTGAGTACGTTCGTTACAAAGTGTCTAGAGTAGCAGATGGTAAGTCGAGTTTTAGTGATGTTAAATTAATTTTATTTGACAAACTTCTAAAGCATATCGGACTAATTTTTTTTGTTTCTTTTGGTAGAATACCACAAATTACCAGTTATATTTGATGGTTCCCATTTATGTGGTATGGATTTTACAATAGCACAGGTAAGACCCTTACAAAACAGTTTGCTAACTGTAATCAACAAGTATATAGAAGATGCTTGGCTTCATCACAGACAATCATAAAAGATGTCATTATGTTTCAACGCCAAGTGAGCATCATCGTCGTTCATTCTCAAGAAATGGTGACACTGTACCAAATCTAAAATAAACCAAGGTGGGACCTGTAAATACCTTCAAAACTCAGTCTCGTTGCATGATTTAAAATTTCCTATTAATTCATGCCTGAAGATGGTACCCACTGAATATCACAGCATAACGTGTATCTCGTAAGACTGTCTGCAGTCAAATGTTCCTCTCACCACCACATATATAGCCACTTTTTCGTTTTAGTAATTCATTAGCAGTTCAGTCTTAACAGTTTGATTGTCATAATTTTGATATAAGAAAATGGATATCCCTAGCATCCTGATGGAATTTAAAGCTGAATAATGCATCGAGACGAATTCCGCTGGTCATCAAAAAATATGATTGGCCTAACGTAAAGAATACCTGATAGAAATACGATTTAAAGCACGTAGATAATAATTATGATAATAGTGACTTATTTTATCGCAGAATTAAAACATAAGCAAGCAAAATAGTGAACAATTTCAAGTGTAATGTGTGTACAACTTTACTTATTTATGACAGCAGTGTTTAAAACATAGCACATTTTTTATACTTGGTTCACTGTACTTAGAGTTACTTCTTCATCCAGACTGTCTTGTATTCTTCAATAGGGTTACTTCAATACCGTTACTGTATTTTGATTTTCTAGTAGAGGAACTTCGTCATCCAAACTGTATTTTCCATTCTACTGAGGATTCATCGCCATTGATACAGTGCTTGTCCATCTAGTCGAGCTGCTGTCTTTCTAGTATCTGAAAGGGGAATAAGCCTTGTCGAATTAACTACTGGAATAATCGAATCGGATAGCGTTGCAGCATTAACTTTTACCTGGAAATACCTAAGACCTTTACATGCTAGTATCAACAAGAACATAAGTGCATTTCAGGGAGCCTAATCTTTCAGAATTAGCAGGGGCGAGCTGAGGTCAATATTGAACCCATGACCTCCAGAAACTTATACAGTTGTGCTACCATTTGTGCAAACAGTCCAGAAACTTATACCAGTTGTGCAAACGGCGTCAGGATGGCCAGTTTTAGTAGGGTTATACTTCATATCAATACTGTGCTTTGGTTTAGTGTTAGGCTTGCTTCACTATCATTGTATTTTGTCTACCAAGTACGGTTACTTCATCATCGGTACTGTGTTTTGTCTCTCCCTTTGGGTTGCTTTATTATAATTACTGTGCTGCGTTTCTAATGTGTTTTGCATTTCTAAAACAGATTTATTCATCATCTATGCAGTGTTTTGTCTCTCCGGTAGGGTTGTTTCATGTATTTGATTAATAGGGTTACTCTGTCACAAATACTACGCTTTTGTCTTTTTAGAGGGTTACTTAATCATAAAAGTAGTGTTTTGTCTTCCTAGTAGGGCATCATTACTGTATTATATCAAGCTTTCAGTTACTTCGTTTTTAATATTTTTTTTTTATATATTTTTCTAGTGTGTTAAAGAATTGGCTGAAGAGTTTAGTAAACGAAACCAGTTGCTCATTTTCACACATCTACAGGTAAAACAGCACTAAGCAACACGAAAAAAGTGCAAACTAGCTGACCGTAATATCGTTTAACTTGATCATCCCTTCCTTGTCCAATCAGTGCCCCCTTTCCGTTTCATTACATCACCCATGTTTCGTGGCTATTAGTTTAGCTACTAGTACTCCAGCCATTATGTTGGCTCACAACTAAACTGATCTTCTCGTACACAAGAAAAAAATATGGAAATTGTACCTAACCGTAGAGGAAAAAATGTTAGGTTTTTCAGTACTGTAAAACTAAATATAATGATCTCCAACTTTAAGCAGTAATAGTCATGAACACGGCTATTAGCATATCAAACAGTGCTTGTTGGGAATGGTCGAGTCGTGTATGAATAAAAGGAAATGCCACCATGGTGCGATTGGAATCTACAAGCTTGCACCATCTCCGGCCTTAAAGAAACGCAACTCTATTAAGTGATTGCCTCCTCAATAGATGCGTAAAGGAACGTAGTATTGCTGGTAAAGATGATTATTTTGCAGGACTGCTGGTCTTGTTGACATTTTTCCACTTTTTTTTTAACTTTGTAGGCTAATCATAAGTTGATCTATATAGCCTACTTATACCACTGGCATACGGTTCTCGTCGTGGATTTCGAACAATGAACCATTGCTACAAAGCCATTGTCGGCAGAATCTAGTGGGTTCTAACAGAACCCTCACGTGGGCCCTGCCAACAATGCAGCAAAAGAAAGTTTGTCGAAGGAAAAGTTTTGTTTTGATCTGAAGGGATATTTCGGAATCAAGCTAGAAGCAACGACCAGCAAATTGTATGCTTATTAATAAATGTTTCTTTTTAACACTTATTTATACTTATGAATAACCAATACTTCTACTTATAGTATAACCAAACCAATTTACGAGTAATATTTTTTCGTTATTCCTACACATTTTACGTTAATTTGTTTGCATTTTAAATACGTTAACATAACACAACAAATTCATAAAATACCTAAGAGAACACAACAAAACTGCAACCGTGCAATTCTACTTGTAAATACACTAAAACTAAAACAAATTAGTTGGTGGTAGCTCTCACCCTTCCCACTGAAGATTGCCACGACACGTTTTAATAACGATATCACATACATACCACACGCATACAAATTCGTACTTATGAGTAATATAACCAGACCAATTTATGAGTAATGCTTCTGTTATTCCAACACATTTACGGTAATTTATTTGCATTTAAAATACGGTAATATAACACAACAAAATAAAAATAAAATATCTAACGGAACACACCACTACAACCATTCAACACTTTTAAATTCTACACCGATTCTACTAGTTCTACTTGTTCTATTGGTCTATTGAAAACTAAAACAAATTATTTGGTGGGTAGCTCTCACCCTACCCGATAAAGGTTGCCTCCCATAGAAGCCTATTGCTGGCCATGCTGACAGAACCGTGTCATAATTTTGATTATTTTTAATTTATATTCTAAATATAGAGTTTCAAATACAGGTTAATTTAGCACACACGTACATAGGTAGTTAAAGGTTAATTGACTTTTTTTATAACTGCTGGAGCCCATTTGGCTCGCTGTCCTGTAATTACAGGTTTATTGTCTTACTGCATCACTCTTCAAGATTCCGAAAGCACAACAATGAAAACACAACGATGAAAACCTCAGTTAGCCAACAAAGGTTCTCTATTTTTATTTCTGGGTTGTTACTTGATTCCGAAGTATCCTATCGCCATTCATACCACAGAAACTCAACGCCTAATAGCCCCTCAAACAATTTTTTAAGAGAAGTTGTCTGAAGGGACTCTTTGTCATTGAGTTTTCCGCGGTATGAATGGTGATTGGACATTTCGGTGATGGGGAACAGAACCCTTTGCCAAACAAGCAATAACAATGCTGTCTTTGTGTAAACATTGTTGCACGTAAAGTCATCTTGTTAAACTTCTGAATTAAAGACCGTCAGCACGATTTGTTGTTTGTTGCAGCATCGACCCGAAATATGCGGTTGCTATAGGTAGGATAACCAACGGCGTCTGGGGAGTTCTGGCAACAATAACTCGTGGCTGTGCCACTCGTGATTGTTGGCAGAACTACTTGACGCCGTTGGTTATCCTATGCATTTGATTCTCGTTGTGAATTCCGAACAATGAACCATTGTTACAAATCCATTGTCAGGAGAACAGAACCCACTTTAATAATAAAAATAATGATAATAATTTGTTGCTAGAGCAACAGGACTGGCAAGGATCCAGGGCGTAGCTGACTGCCAGCCCCAAACGGGAACAGCAGTGAATACATGAAGAGGATAAATGGTGCGACATAGAGTAATTATTGAGATTATAAAAGTGCAAAAGCAAAAATTAAAAGCATGTGTACAAGTGAAACATAAATCAAGTTTAAAAATAGCATGGCCAAATGAATTGAAATAGGTAGGGCGGGTAGGTAGGGTGGGGTGGGTCACGAATACCTTACTACCGAGGTTAGACCTACCAGGGACACAAACATCCCCGATGGCATTGCTAGACGTGTAGGAAAGTCAGGGTAGGGGGGGGGGATGGCCAATTGTCACACACTATCACTAAATAAGAGTTTTTTTAAAGGTGATTTTTTCTAATTTATTTCTTAAATATAGAGTTATGCAGCAATGATGTCACTACATAAAACAAGCAAGTAAAAAATGTATAATAAAAGTTCCATAAAAAATCATTAACAAAAACTGATTTCAATCACCAGGGCAGTAAGGGTAATATTAGAGCATTGCAGTTAAATGTAATGGGCGTAAAAAGGGACTCTGGTCTACTCATACCCAACTCAGAATAAAAACGATACAGAATAATGGTACAATTAAAATTATGTAAAACAATATAGGAACGCATGCACATAAAAATACTGTTCAGTGAACAGTGGTCAGATTAAAATACAAAATAAAATATAAAAATATTGATATAAATGTTACATGAGCTGGACAGCGGCAGTTGGAAGTTGGCAGTTACCAGCTTCGAGACAAATATTCTGTTATGTCTAGTTTGTACAAACATTTTTTAAAGATATTGACCAACGGCGCCAATACAATGTTTGAGAGTAGTCGATTCCGGTTACAGAATAAAATATTTACGGCAATCGGATTTGTTATATTAACCGTAAGTTTCAATGCGTGACCTCTTGTCCAGTCGCAGCTACGGATTAAAAAGTATTGATTTCGGTCGATATCATATAACTTGTGGAGAAAGGAGTAGGTAACGGTAAGATCAATAACGAGTCTATGCTATTCAAGCGAACGAAGATTGAGGGCAATTAGGCGTTCCTTATATGACATACATGCCAGGGATCAACTTAGTGAAAGGCCGCTGTACCGATTCAAGGTGCTCAATATCTTTCAGCAAGTGCGGAGACCAAATTGGTGAGGCGTACTCCAAGATAGGTCGAACATACACCTTGAAAATTTTCACAAGCATGAATACATCCTGTGATTTGTAGCAGTGTCGAATTAAAATAGCACGAATTCTGGCAGAATTCACAATGGCATTTATGTGGTGGGAAATCATAAGGTCGTTGGACCCACTAGTGTGTTCTGCCAACAAGACACAAAGAACTTTGTCAAAGGAATAGTTTTGTTGTTGTCTTATGAGGTATTTCATAATCAAGCCAGAATGCAATGACAAGCAAATTTTATGCTTATTAAAGCTTTTTTTAATACTTACTTATGCGTATGAATGACCAATACTTATACTTATATGACCAAACCAATTTATGAGTAATATTTCTTTATTCACATACGTTTTACGATAATTTGTTTGTATTTGAAATACGTTTACATAACACAGCAAAATTCCTAAAATACCTTACGAAATAACAAAAATACAGCCATTCAACACTTGTAAATTCTATACCAATTATACTTGTAAATATTAAACTAAAACAAATTAGGTGGAGGGTAGGTTTCACCCTACCCGATGAACGTTGCCTCATGTTCCACCAGTGGTTATTTATACTTATGAGTAATATAACCATGCTAATTTATGAGTAATGTTTCTCTGTTATTCCTACATATTTTCCGTTAATTTATTTGCATTTAAAATACGGTAATAATGTATCACTCCAACACTACACCCATTCAACACTTGTAAACTCTACACCAATTCCACTTGTAAATATTAACCATATTTACCGAAAACTAAAACAAATTATTTGGTGGATAGCTCTCACCCTACCCAATCATGCTTGCCTCTCAGTGAAGCCTATTGTTAGCCATGCTGACACAACCATCCTATATTCTTTTAATTTTTTAAAATTTATTTATTAAATGTAAACATTTCAAATACAGGTTTATATATCACGCACGTACGCACGTACTGAAGTTAAATGTTAATTAACATTTATTTATCGCCGATTGAGCCCATTTGGCTCTCTGCCCTGTACACGTTTATTGTCTTACCACTTCAATCTTCAAGATTCCAGAAGCAACCGTTAATGCTCAATGACGAAAAAACAGTTAATCAACAAAGGTTCTCTATTTTTATTTCTGGATTGTTACTCAATTCCAAAGTACCCCCTTCACTGTTCATACCGCGGAAACTTAACGCCAAATAGGCCCTTCAAACAATTTCTCCTAAAAATCTTTTAAGAGAAGTCATTCTGAATGGGTTCTTTGTCATTGAGTTTCCGTGGTATGAACGGAGTTGGGTCACTTCGAATCCAGTCACAATCAATAAACACGAGCGCAGAACCCTTCACCAAACAAGCAATAACAATGCTGTCTTTGCGTAAACATTGTTGCACGCACAGTCTCCTTGTCAAGCTTCTGAATTAAAGAATGTCACCACTATTTGTTCTTTGATGCAGCATCGACTCAAACAATATGCGGTTGCTATAAGTAGGATAACCAATGTCATCTCGGGAGTTCTGGCAACAATAAAACGTTGCTGCGTCACTCGTGATTGTTGGCAGAACTGCTCGACAGCGTTTGTTATCCTACGCATACACGACATACTCAGTACAGATGTTGTGCGCGTTAAAAGGTTAAAACATGGAGTCCAGTTTCACTAGCGTGCTAGCTTATATTAGCCGTAAATCTGTTGCTTGGGGTGGTCTTGAATAAAACACTAAAGCTATTAATTAATATATTCGTTGATGCCTGTGATGATATAAATTTCGTTAAAAAAGCCTATTATTTAGATTTTTAATTGTCTCGCATACAAATTTACTTTTCAGAACGAAGTAACGGCAGTCATTAAGTCCATAAATACCACTAATTTTGTTTATTATCCTACAAAGGATGAAGCGGAACTTGCTTTAGCAGGTAAGTGCAATGAAGGACTGGATATGAATGAAAGCATTATAATTTATGAATTTGTTCCAATTTCTTGAAGAATACCCAATTGGATATTACCCAAAGGTAGCACTGTTCACTTGCTATAAAAACAAATGCTGCTTTGGGGTTCTAGTTCACCCAGAGGAACGTAAGACATTTCACTTTTTTTGTCTCATTGGCATTTGATATACGAAAGGTCGAAACCAAACTCCCTTGCACCTAAGGCTAACCTAACGTTGAAGTTATCTAAATAAATATGCGCAAATTGCTGCAAATTATATGAAGAGTAGTAAACATTCACAATAGGACAACAGCAAAGATCATATGCAAAAAAATATGCTAAAAATAGCTAGGATATGGTAAGCAATTTGGAGCGATGGTTTAATTGCTATTGGAATTTTTCTGCTATAAGTGATTCCCAAGATGTAACCCTTGTTTACGACCTGGAAGTCTTAGCTCGGTTCCCCAGCTTGTTTTTTCTAGGCTTGGGAATACTCAAGGGTCTCAAGGCCAGCATCAAGTTGAAAGCTGGAGCAACACCTGTTTATTAAAAAGCTAGACCCGTCCCTTTAGCTGTTAGGGGAAAGGTTGAAGCAGAAATTCACACATTCGTGCGGGAGGGGGTTCAGAAGCCACTGATTGCTGTGCCTGGGCCACGCCTACAGTGCTTGTGTTTAAGCACAACGGGGACGTTAGAATAGTAGACGATTACACAGGTATGGCTAACCCTCAGCTGGAAATAGAATACCATCCCGTTCGTTGAGCTGAGGATCTGTTTAGCCAGCTTTCTGGGTGTGATACATTTTCAATCATAGATTTAAGTGACACATTCCTGCAAGTGGAGTTGGATGAAGAATCTAAAGCACCATTAACCACAACCATGTGTTTATATCTTTTCCAAGGCAGAGATGGCCTTTTGGCTTAGCATGTTCTCATGGCATTTTTCAGAAGCAAATGGAATATGTGCTGAGGGATATACCTTGGGTTAACCCATTTTTTAACGATAATCTTGATGCTGGAAAGGGCAAGGGACATGATGCCACTCTGTTAAAAGTCTGTGCTGCACAGCAGGAAAGTGGTTTCAAGGTTAAGACTGCAAAATATAAATTAAGTCAGAGCAAGATAAACTATCTAGGTTTACAGAATGAATGGAGTTTCCAACAGACCAAAATTGCTGGACAGTATGAAATTAGCACCTGAGCCAAAAACTGTCATGGAGCTTAAATCGTTCACGAACGAGTATGGAAAATTCGTCCTTCATCTGGTCTCCATACTGGCTCCAATGAATAAATAAATAAATAAATATAGTAGAGCATGCATCTTACACTACAAGCTTACAAAAGAAATTCACATATAAAATAATTAGAGCACAGTAAAAATACAACAAATTCAATTAACAACTACATTATGTAGAGGCCTATTGGGCTCTCGTTAAAAAGTACACAGTATTAAAAATTATTCTCAAGATATATTCTAAAAAGAGATTTGGTAAGACCGCACAATAGATCACAGCAGGAAGTGCCAAATTCCAAATGGTTTCTGGTAGGACAAACAAGGCCGCTTGCACCAGTCCAACAAGTTTAAACGGTATGAGGATGTAAAGAACTAAAAAACATGATGAAAAAAAATTTACAAATACAAAAATTAATGCAGGGTTAAACAAAATACCTAAAAAGTCATTAAAAAATTAAAAAAATAAAACCTATACCAAATGTTCTATAATAGTTTAAATTAATTAAAAACAAAAGGGAGTTGCATAACAGTGATGAAAAAAAGCCAGTTACAAATGAGCAGCTTTTCTGCGACGAAGAAAGTTTGATAGTGCACAAGCCTTCAATTTCAGCTTAAAAACGGCAAAACAACCTCATTGGGCAAAGCAAAGCTTTCACAACACGATTAGAGAAGAAGTGATGCAGTCAGTCTAATTTAGACTTACTAGCCGCTAGCTGCCAAGGGTGGCCCCTCGTCCGACTATCCCTACAAAGTTCAAAAAGTAAACATGAATCAAAGCTCAATGCCCCATGCAATAATGAAAAGGTAAGGCAAAGGTCAGCCTTCAGTCTACAAAGCTCGAGAGAATCTAACCCAAGAATTAATAATCTGATATAATAAATAAATAAATAAAATTTTTAACCACAAATGTGGCAAGGTAGTTAAAAGGGGAGAGTATCCCACTAACACCAATTCTAAAACTAAAGGTCTGGTCAGTCACCATGTTCCCCCCCGCAACAGTCTAACCCACCCCAGCCACTTCAAGAAACGTTCAAACGAGAGCCCACGCAAAACATGCTTAAAAGCCTCGGCAGAGTTCGCTGAGACTATTTCGCTCCGGCAGAGAGTTCCAGGCTGGGATAACCCGGACAGAATAAAAGGTTTTCCTGCAGTCACAATTTACCCTTGGAGCCACCAGTTTCAGAGAGTGGCCTCGGGTGGAGTGTACCGTGCTCAATTCGAAGAAAGGCATGACAACATTTGTGTGTTCATGGAGAATTTTGAAAACTAAGATGAAATCCGATCTCAAACGGTGAAGTTCAAGAGATTCTAGACCCGCTTTCTGCAAGTCTGCACAGTAAGAGAGGTCACTCATACCCCTTAGAGATATTGTGAAATGTGAAATGTGATATTGTGATATTGTGAAATGTCTCTGCACTGATGCGACCAGGTTGATATCCCGTAGGTAGTGGGGGAACCAAACTGGGCTACCATATTATAAGCAGGGTCTTAACATAAACTTTAAACGCCCACACCAATGTCGCCGGATCATCGGATTAAAAAATTTTCTGTATTTGGGACCATTCATAAAGTACGTCACGCTCGGAGGGGAGGGAGGGGGGTCCGCCCCGTGTGCCCACCCCTGCCCCTGGGGCGGCCGGGGGGGTTGTCAAAAAAGTGACGTCACACTTTTATATTTTTATACACTCTGTGCAAGAAAAATTTTTAATACTCCGACTGTATATACACAAATGATGTGCTACAGAGTCAGAAAAGTAAGGGGCTGTAAAACTGCTTCTGTTTAAACCTGTCACCATTCTTGAAATTAAGTGAAATACAAAGGAGCTCTTATTTCGAATGTTAGGTTGGGAAAGGCAAGATTTGAAGGTTTTCTCCGTTTTTTTCCATCCACAATACAAGCTGTTGTTAGTGTCTATGTGGTCTGAAATGGTGGACATGACAGTAACACAAGCCTCAGTCCACTCCTAAACTGAAGAGCCACCTACCAATTCTAACAATTCTGTGGGGCGCTTTGGGATCAATGCTTCGCAGTACAATATTGGCCCCAATCTTGATAGAAATAAGGCCTATGCGGCTAGGTAGTACCGTATTGTAGATGAAATCACTGATGATTCGCCTGATTTGTACTGTTGCTGCATTCTGTAGGTTAGAGTCCAAAAGAATGCTAACTGAGATGCTGCCACTCTTTTCTTTCTAAAGTTCATGAGAGGCAGAGTTAAAAGTTAAAAAACGTGACACGATTTTAAGTATTTACAATCAAAATTGTCATTTTCCGTCCCGAGGTAACCTTAGCAGTTAAAAAGGAAGTTATTTCTGCTATTTCCTTTTCCTCGTCCTTTATTGTAGCTAGTCATTTTTAACTCGTGGTAGAAAAACAATCTGTTTTTAAGAGTTCTGCGCAGGCCCAATAAAATTGTATTTCCAGAAAAAAAATTTTCGGGGGGGGGGGGGGGGTTTGGTGTGACATACTTGTTTAGGGGGGTATGAGTACGTGTGACAAAATGTGACATGGTGGAGGGAGGGGGTCAAAATTGGCCAAAAATAGCGTGACAAACTTTATGAATGGTCCCTTATAGCTGCCTTCTGACGAGTGCACCTTACAATCAGGTTACAGTGATTACTGAATTTTAAATTGGATGAAAACAGAATGCCGAGATTTTTACCACGATCTACTTTTGGTAGAGATTGATTACGAAACATGATATAAGTCATGTGTTCATTATTCCTCCACCCCCCCCCCCCCCCATATGGAGCACACTACATTTAAGAGGGTTATGGGTAGTTGCCAAAGAGCTGACCAGGAACAGACATTATGTAATTCAGCCTGTAAGACCAAAGAGGTAAACTCATCGACAACCACAGAGGATTGTGTGACGTCATCCGCATACTGTGCTAGACTGACATTTCATTATTAGTTTTTAGGTCATTTAAGTATAAGATGACAAGAAGCGGGCCAACAACAGAGCCTTGTGGCACTCTACTGTCCACCCTACCCAAATTAGAACGGGCACCCTCAAGCTCAATCCAGCATTGTCTACCAATTAAGGAATCTGACAACCAGTTCAACAGAGAACCCCTAAAGCCATAATGTTTCAGTTTTGCAATCAACTTTGTGTGAACGACCGAGTCGAAGGTTTTAGCAAAATCAATGAAAATTGTGTCAACTGGCAGACTGGCCGGCATCCACAGAGGTTGTCCATTCCTCTAAAGAAAAGAGCAGTTGGAGACAAGTGGATCGTCCAGGAATGAAACCAAATTGGTCAGACGAAACAATATTGTTCTGTGAGATAAATTTAAACATGGTTTCACGGATCACCCATTCCATCACTTTACATAGATTACTAGTAAGTGCGATGGGTCTATAATTACCAGGATCTGAAGCTTCACCCTTTTTGAAAATAGGGGTAACGCGGGCTGATTTCCATAACTCTGGTAATTTCCCATTAATCAATGATTGCACACAGATCCAAATAAGGGGAAATAAATTACTTTCACCCAAAAACGAATTGCAGAGGGATAAAAAGTGCTCCAAGGTAGTGGTGGAGTCTAAAGCTTTTCATGAAGCTAAGGTCCTTATGCACTTTGATCCAAGCCTCCCACTTAAACCAATGTGTGACGCATCTTCAGTAGGGGTGGGCGCAGCTTTGATGCAAGTGCTGCCCTCTGGAGAGGATCGGCCTGTTGCATACATTTCCAGAGTTCTTAGTAAAGCAGAACTTGGATGTGCTAATTTTGATCGGGAAGCTCTCTCGATTATTTTTGGTGTTTACGTTTCCATCAAAGTACTAATAATAAATTAATTGCTAATGCAATAGGCAAAGGAAGAATCAGGGTTGATCACCAACACGTCGTCTGTGTTTAAAAACAATTAAAACAAAATAAAGAACAAATAAAAAATATGTGAATGGACATACAACAGTTGGATGTTCGCACTTTATGCATGGACAAACCTCGAGAGGCCAACTTGAGTTAAAGGTGTTTACGGAAGGTGCCAAAACACCATCGGAAGGCAAATGGTTCCACACATTGACAACGCTGTTGAAAAAAAATAATATTTGCAGCAATCAGTCTTAATTAAGTTAACTGCACATTTTGGTAGATGACCTCTAGTACTTTCACAACTTCGGATACAAAAGTATTTGCTACTGTTTATGTCCTACAAACCATGTAA
The DNA here is from genome assembly GCA_023313725.1 of Lithobius niger. Classification (NCBI taxonomy): domain Eukaryota; kingdom Metazoa; phylum Arthropoda; class Chilopoda; order Lithobiomorpha; family Lithobiidae; genus Lithobius; species Lithobius niger. The sequence continues at coordinate 12,948 of JAHWFP010259539.1, read as the reverse complement.
ATTACCATGCGTACAGACCAAATCATTTACTAGGCGACACATTTCGAGTGTAGGTAGATTTAGAACTTTTTAGATGGCCAGGAAGCAGCTCTGTAAAGTGTCGCTGCACAGACTCTATTAGGTCAATGTCTTTTAATAAGTAAGGGGACCAGACTGGTGAGGCATATTCTAAAATGGATCTAACATAGACCTTAAATGCTCTAGTAAGTACATTCTGTGACTGAAAACGCTATCTATTATAGCTCGGGTGCGAGCAACTTTCACAATAGTGTTAATGTGGCTAGATGCCTTAAGGTCCTTTGACAAAATAACTCCTAAATCTTTTATCTGACTTTTACTATCCAGGATGTTGTTATTAACGCAGTAACTTTAGTTTTTGCCTTTAAGTCGCATAATAAGTTTACGTAATAAGTTGTATAAAACTAGTAGCTGATTCAGGCGAAATTTTAGGAAAAGCAAGCTCAAACCAGCTAAGAGTTCAAAACGTCTTTTTCTGATGACAGTGCCAGTTCCACAATTTAGGGAGCTTGGTAGTTGGGGTCAGGAAGCATGACATACACAATTTTCTTTTTTCACAGGTTTTTTTTTATTTTATCTGTAAAAGAAAGATTTTTGCTGCACCAATACCAGTTTATGTAAAAAAAATTGTAGAAGTTCTTATTCGATTCCTCATGCCGTGAATATTGTATTTAAACTTTTCTTTATGGTTCCTAAAAAGTTAGAAATATTTCAGAGTCGATAAGGTATAGAATGACAAAATTAGTAATATTACAGTTATGTTGCTCTGTCATTGAACCTCTAGCCATTATGAATCCTGCTAGGTTTCTACACTTTATGCACTCAGTAGTATTAACACTGTAGTACTACTGTTTTTAAAAGTAGTATTACCACCTTGTGGTACTTGATTAGGAAGAATATCATTCCCACTGCCCGCCCCTGAACTGCACCTGTTTACAACTCGTCTGGTTACCCAAATTATCTTTTGTATTTTCAGGGAATGGCAAAATTGCCGGAATTCTCAATCCTCTGCCCATTTCCACAGTATCGGAACAAATCCCGTTTCATAACATCGATCTTCGAACGCTGGGTTCCGACTGCTCTCATCCTTTTGAGCACACAGCAGCTTGGCTGAGTCTTACTGATGTCCTCGTATCAATTCCTCGTGTCAAGCTCATAAGAGAGGGCAAGAATGATGCCCCAGATGACGAGTACAGGAAGTGAATGTTTGCAAAAGAACTGTGATGTCATCAAAGCCTTTGTGTGTTCCTGATTTTTATTGATGTTCTCGTGTATATTCCTCATGTGAAGCTCATAAGAGAGGGGAAGAATGATGCCCAAGATGCTAAAAACGGAAACTGAATGTCAGCAAAAAGACTGCAATGCCGTAATAGTCTTTGTGTTTCCCTGTATCAACAGTGTACGGCAATTGTTCGCATATTCTTTACACACATGTGCTTTCGTCAATCAGGGTTGTGCGAAAGGTATGTAAGAAACGCCCTAACGTGGTGAATTGCTCATCCATCTGTATTGAGAGAAAAATCAATTTCTATTTTAATATTTCTAATATATTCTCGTACTTAGTAAGCCTGTGATCTGTCGAGTAGCAGCCAGAAATTGTGTACGCGAATAGAAAATGTATATAGAAAAGAAACAAAAAAGATTAAAAAAAATAAAATAAAAACTTCAGTCAGGGCTGAAATATTGATAATTGTACATAGATTTTTATTAGCAAATGTCGCGACATCATGGTAGTAGCAATTCCTGGTAATTGCCCCCCTTCCAAAATAAAAGCTACTGGTATAGGCAACAACACTAGCAATTTTCACTTTTTTTTACGAATTATAATTTTTTTTTGTATTTTATATTGTGTTTTACCCAGACTAGTACAGTGTTAATTGGATTGTGAGCTTGGGCCCATTTGCTTTCATCATTAGGAACAAATTTTATGTTTCGTTTGCCTCTGTTGAATTTCGAGTTGGCCTAGAGCGATGTGAGTTTAAAATATTTATTCCTGGTTACCATAGAAATTTGTTCACCTCTTTGGTTTTGTCAGATGAATGGAATTTATGAAGAATTATCAAATACAGATGCAAACCTATTTACGTTACCTTTTGGACTTTCTGCCTGAGGGGGGAAAGGACCTCGGCCTTTGGGTTCAAAGGTCATGGGTTCGATTCCCCGCTCAGGTAGTCTGATGTATAAGTCCAAAAAGGAACATAAATAGGTTTGCATCTGTATTTATTTAACTCTTCTTTCCGTCTTTAAAGAATTATCAACTTCACTGCAGTTAAAGATTAATTTCGTTTTGCATATTATTAAAGTGGGAGTAATTAATTTGATAATGGATGTGAAACTCGAATTTATTTAATCTGCATTTACAGTAATGTAGAGGCTTTGTTTGTATTTGCCGATCACCAATATTGAGCTGCCGATATGGACTACCGATTCTGTCTCCAGATCCCAACAATGATTGCTGCACTCAAGAAAAGACCTAGTTTTGCATTAGAATCTCTTGTAGTACACAAATAAAACCCTGTCATGTTTGATGTAATGCATCATGTGAGCAATCAAATTGTAACCCTACGTATTGAGTAAATATTTTCTTATCTTTATACTTCACTTCCCTCCTGAACCTCCCAACTCACCTAGTCCCGCCTTAATCAGCATTTTTTTTATGCCTTTTAGGCCTTTTTATTACAACATTCCATCTTAACTCTCGTCCCAACTTGAATTCAAACCTGGCTTTCCTAATGCTTGCGTGAGAAGCATCCCGACTTTTAAGGCCAGTGTTTTAAGGCTACCGCTTTGTGACCAGAACATACGAATTCAGGCAATCCAATAAATCCACCAACATGTTTCTGAACTACTATTTGGATACTTTTATTATATCCTAGGTTTATGAGAGATATGAGTTTTAGGTTTGGACCAAAACCCAATGCAGTAAACACTCGAAAATTCCCATCTTAGTTCCCCACATATGTTTGGTGCATCACCGGAGCTACGAAACGTAGAATCAGGAGTTGGACTTGAGAGCAATTCTAGACGAAAAAATGGACCATGAAAGTGGGTCCACGCTACATTAAAGAAGTAATCTATGGCATGAAGTTGATAAGGATGCAAGAGTAACAACTCCTATTGATGTTCCCGTTTCACCAGGATCTACTAGATCGACAGCAAGTTCAGTAAGGTCAAATTTATTTAGACCTACCCTGCATTCTCATGATTTTCAAATTATCCTTCGTGATGTTCGAAATCCGTTGTCCATGGAGTGGCAGTGGCTTCTTTAATGCCCATTGACTATGGCCAGCTTCAACCACATAAGAAGACTTCAACAGTTTTTCGGCATTGTCAAAAAATCATTTTTTCTGAGCAAGTAATGGTTGTAAACCGAAACGTTATTAACCCTATCAAACTTAAAACTTCAACCGAAGGGTTAACTTCAAGTTTATATGAGAGCTTTTTACCTCAAGGTCCTTCCTTATTCGAAACTCCTGCTGAAGACCATGCTGAAAGTCAACCTTCCAACCAAGGAGTACTGAAACTGTACATAAGTGATCCGACCAACTTCCAGAAAATAGAACAGCCCCTTTGACACCGCAATTTTATTCTTCAAATTCGACTAAGGCGTTCAACTCTTGACCAAAGTATTTCCTCAGTTAATACCAAAGAGCAACAGCTCCAATTGGACGAATCTACCAGATGTCATCAGCATGGGTAAACAATTGGTAACTGGCTTGGCAATTTGAAAAAAAGGCCTAGCCTTGTTTGTCAGGAAGATGCTGAAATAGATTCAAGTAATCAAACCGGTGGAAATAGAGTTGTTCATTTACATAATCTGGAAACCCAAAATAGTTTGCTACTGAATAATGTTAATCCACCTTGCGTAGTGTCACCAATTGTAAGAGGTCAAGTTGAGTCATTCGACTCTGAGCATTTAAGGTTGCTAAAGGAGTTGACAGCGAAGGTTGATAAATTAACTTTAAATGAAACAGAACAAAATGTTGTTGGTTAAAGGTCACACTTAGTAAGTGGTGATACTACACAAAAAAACAACATGTTGAAACTAGGCCAAAAGAGGTTGTTGAAATAAAAAATGTAATAACTACAGTAATTTCGGCTATCTAGTTAACAGAGTTCTTTCATTTGAAAAACCAATCAAAAGTAGTGATGGCCAACCAACAAATTATGGTACGGATGTAAGATCACGTTTCAAACTTAAACCATTTGAGTTGCTAGTTTATTCCAGGATTTTGAATACAATGTCAGCATGCAGTCATGTTAATGAATTAAAACATTTAAAATCTGAATTCAATTATTCAGATACTGTATTCCTTACGCTCTAAAGAGTTAAACCAGTGACTGGTTTACCAGTAAATGGGCCGTTTTCATCTTTTGAAAATTTTTACAGTAAACCTTTGGCCTTCTTTCGTCCTGAAACAGAAAATGAGCGCTTGTCAGAAACCTCATCGAGCAAAGCAGGGTGACAATGAAGGTTTTGCTGTATTTCATTCATGGTGCACAAAAGTACTTGAACAGTTGATGAATCTTGTTTATTTAAAGCTAAACTTCACATACTTAACCAGAACATTAAATTTAAGTTAAACCTATTTGTTGTACACTGAGAAAACCATGTGCAAGTGGAATTTTTCAACTACTGTAGTTTACTGAGCATTCACCTAATAATCTTTTTGACCAACAGCAAACGACTACGTGTACAAATGTTGTAAAAACCGGTTTGCCAGTAACTCCTGCAGTTTCGGGCGTTCCACCTCCTACCAGTTCTACTCAGGTGGGAATTCAGGCACCTACACCTAAGAAAAAGTTTTGCATTTTGCATAATAGTTCAACGCATAATAATAGTAAGTGTCATCACACTAAAATTCTTGGGGCAGCCATTGGATAAAATAAAGGTAACACAAATTCTATTTTATCGACCATGAGTAAGCAACAAACTGTAAGTTGGAAGTGTGCTCAAGTTGAAAGTGTGCTCCAGCTAGGGCCCCTTTCGATGCTACAGCTCAGGCAGTTGGCACAATCCCCAAACAAGAGACAACAGGTATCCTACAGCACACACTGTAAAAGTGTCCATACCATGAACGCTGCTGGAAAACGAACCCAGACATAAGAACCGCTTGGTTAACAGCCAAAAGTGGCCTCAGGAGGCAAGTCATCTGTCCCAGGTAACTGCTGGCTTAGACCTGATGGCACCTGAGTACCCAAATGTATAGGACGAAACCTTCCGGCTGGAGGGGTTGTATTGGAAAAGCATTTAGGATGGTACGAGTCCCAACCATTGCCTGATGGCCCTACAAATATACCTTGGGGGTCATTTAAAAACAAACCTTTGCAACAAAACAAAATTATTTTGAGCTACCCATACTTGTGAAAGGGCCAACTGGGCCTCAGTAAATTTCTTTTTGTTATGTTTGTTCAGAAATCGGTGGTGATATGGCTGAACGTTTAATTAACATTAGCTCAACTTTGATTTATGCCGAATGGGAATTAAAAGAGGATTTGATACATTTAGGCCCTAAATACCATAAGTGAGAGTTACTGGCATTGGTCAACTCGCCCTGAATTTGGTAACTTGGAATTTAAAGTTGAAAACTGAACTTTCATTCATCCATTTATTTTACTGGCTAATCCAATTCAGCCCATAATTTTAGGTGCTACTTTTCTAACCTATAGCGGTATGGTACTTAATTACAAGGCTAATTACTGGCATGTGGCGCCGTACACTGGTGCCTCTTATCCCCTACATTATTATCCCCTACGGTGTAACCCATTACGTGAGCTAACACATTAAATTGGTAAAACCATACATCCTTCTGAGGAAATCTTCACGCTAGCCTGGAGAAGATTCATGACAAAAGTCTTGAGTATTAAAACATTAAATCCTGAACAACAAGAGGAAGTATTTAATTTAATTACCTACCTGTACTACAAGCATGCATTTTCAACCAAAACTGTTCTGTTTAAGCACTGGACTCCTATGCACATAGACACTCGCGGTCCTCCTCCAGTTGCTAAATGCCCTTATCCCTTAACTTGGTTACGATGTAAAAATATCAAATAGCATATTGCAAACATGTTTTACCAAGGAATCATAGTTCCGAGTGTTCCTAGCCCCTAAGAAAAACGGAAGAACACAAATGATTCTGGATTATATTGCCTTGAATATCTCAGTAGCTTGTGATCCATTGCTGCTTCCATTAATCGATGACGTCATCATCAAATACCATCAATATAAGTTTAGAAGTAATTTTGAACTTTGTAATGGTTACTGGCACATGCCTGTGGATGAGAAGAATGGCAAAATTGCTAATTTCATCACCCATGACCTGCAAATTTTGCTGCGGCACTCAATGTTCAGTCTTAAGAACAGTGGAGCCAATTTCTACCACGTGATGGTGCAGGCAATTAATGCCGTATGTCACTTAGGCCTAATGAAGTACATGGACGATCTTGGTTTGGCTTCCAGGATTCGGCTTTGAGGCTGGCTTTGATATGGTGCAAGTTTCCTCCTACCAGGGAGCTTTCAAAAGACTAATTTTTTTGTAAAGGAACTTTGGGTACTTGGTTACTTGATCACTGATGATAGTGTCAAACCCAACCCTGGTAAGGTTAAGAGATTAATTAAGAGATTAATTAAGAGAGGAATTTCATGGGCATAGCATCTTGGCTACGGCATTTAGTGAATCTGTTCATCGAGTGAAGCTCTCCGTTCACCAATTTACTCCGTGGTGAAAAAAAAAGACCTTTATTGGGGCAATCATCAAGAAGAGGCCTTTCAGGACATTAAAAGTATTCTATTAGTTGCCTCGACTCTTGGAGACCCTGAGCCTATGCATTGCCCTGACCATTTTTTGTGAAGTATGTGGGGACAGCATTGGTTCAATTTTGACCCAAAAGGTGCCAGGTACAGATAATTAGGTCACCATCGACATGGTGTCTTGGATAAACTCTCAAGCTGAAAAACTCTATCACTGTTCTGTTATGAGATGCTTTCGATGGTCTTTTGGCTAAAAAAAATGGCACCATCTGGTAGAAGGTGGTGATAACAGTGGTCACGGGCCACCTGCTTTTTATTTTGATGGACGCTAGGAAAAGCAACCGTGGACATTTCACCCGCTGGCTGGTTTTCTTATCCTCATTGGAAGCAAAATTAGTTTTTCAACGTGGCATTCAAAACTCAGCCGCTGATGCTTTGTCACAGCTGTACAAAAACTAGGGGGATGCAACGCCATTAGAAGCAATCCACTGTTGGTGTAGGTTTTGCTTCCTGGGAAAGAATTGGTATATTTGTTCAAAAACTATTGCTTTAATTGCAATGTCCAAGTTTAACAAATGTCTATACCTAGAATTGCCGAGGAAACTGCACAGGACCTGCTTTTATCAACTCTCATTCTTGTATTACAAGGTAAACCTTGGTAAGCGGCTTCTCCAGCTATACAGAGATTCATAGACAAGTTTTCGCATAATTGCAGAATGAGACAGGACTTGTTTACAGGGAGTTAGCAGACGATTTTGCAGAGTCTTCAAACCTAAAATTTGTGTACCATGGTCATTACACTATTTGGGTTTGGAACTTCATCATAGTACCTTGCCAGTGGGACATTTTGGGGCTTGCAAGACCCTGGGAAGGCTTAAATGCCTTTATTATTTCCCTGGGATAGGAAAGTTGGTACAACATTTTGTTAAACCGCGCTACTTGTGTCAGAAATACAACGGCCGTGGCATCCAAAACTTGGTAAGACTTAAAACTATTCCGTTACAACACCCTTTCCATACTGTACACCTACATTAGAAACAATGACTTCTAATGACAAATCACCCTACAAAGAACTGACACATTCTCATGGTGACTGACCTTTTTTGGTATTTTCTTTTTACCTTCCCTTGCAAAACGTTTGCTGCCAAAAATGTGTTAAAGCTCTTAAAATAAATCGTGTCTTTCCCCTGTTAGGTGCAGAACAATGGAGCTTCGTTCATGGCAAAAATAACGGCTGAAATATACAAGAGATTTGGCAATAAGCAGCATGAAACTAGTATTTACATCCGTCAGGTAATTTTCCAGCAGAATTGCAGTGTAAAAAGCTAGAACGATTAATTACACAATTTCATGGTGAGAACCCCAGGGATTAGGATAAAACGTTATTAACTCATCAAACGATAGTATAACTGGGTATAGTCCAGCTTCCCTAACCTTTGGTCTAGAAGTAAACATTGGTATCAAACCCCCAATTTCTGTTGGCATAGTTCACATGGGTACACGTCAGTGTGCGTGTTTCGAGTTGGGTTTTACTGGTGCGATGGGTGCAAGGAGACATTATGCTGCTCATTCCTGGCATGCACATTCCCTATGTAATTGGTGAAGATCGTGTTCGGTGTTGTTGATATGGAAGGTGTTGATGCTCCTATCCGCACAAGAACGGCTGCTTGTAGAGTTTGTCGTGGATCCTCAAGACTGTTTAAGGATCCCTCGGACATCTAGAACTGGAAGGACTAAGACAAACAGGATCATTCAACTCTTTTAGTAGTTTGGAGAAGGTGTAATTTGTCAGTCTCTCTACCATGCCTTAATTGCCTTAATACCTCCTCCTTCTCTCAACTGATTACTTTGCCTGCAGCCTTGCAAATACTTGTTACATTTTTAGTTGCATAAACTCCAGCACTGCTGTCGGGAATGGTATGTTGGAGTGGGCTTGCACAACTCTTTTATGTCCGTAAGGACTTAGCATCAACTCATGGCTGCGAGTGCAACAGAAAAAAGGCTAAGTCCCATTTCAGGCTAATGGTGGCGTAAACAAAATGGTGGAAATGCATGCAAACGGTACTAACTTTCTTGTACACATAGAGAGAGTATCAGATGAGAAGGGATTTTTTAAAAATGTAATTTAAATATACGAAAGCATAAAGCATTTGATATTGTTATTTGTGCTCACTAGAGTTGTAATCACATTGTTTTTTTTTTCAAATTCTATACACAGATAGAAAATCATCAATCATACGATGTTTACACTATACACACACAAAAACAAGTAGCGGATACAAGAATGTCCCCAGCCCAATTCACTATTTCTATACAGATTCTTTCTGGACTAGAGCAACGTATAATCATGAGTCCATGAAAAGTTCCGTGGGAACGATGAGTAACACACTTCTATTAGGGTGGTGTCCTAGCGTTTGACCGATGACAGAGACTCGCCTCGACCACCTTTGGAACTAGACAACTAAAAACTAGATGGCGCCGGTAATATGTGCTTTTTAAAACTTCAGTATCATTTACAACTTGTTTGTGGGCTCTCAATGTTATTCATAAATTCTTATTTAAAGTATTCTATGGAATTCTCAGACGAATAAAATTTATTAAGCTATATTCTAAACTATTTTCGATATTATTTTTAACCAATCACGAAGCAGTTTGGTTACAAAGAACGCCATGACATGTGTTATGTAATGTGCCACTCGTGCTTCAACTAAAAAAGTGAAATCTTCCAAGTCAACTGCCAGAAAGGAACAGATGAGGAAATTCAACTTTAGAAACAACAAGAAAATAGTTTGATAATATGGCAAAAAATGTTTGCTCACTTAGTGCAATTATGTTGTTGGTGGTCCGTGTTCATACTGGAGATAAGCCCTAAACAGTAAAATTTGTGGTAAAGCATATCTACGATTATCTGTTGCACATTTTAAGTCGAAAAACAGGAAGCTGATTATATCTAAAGTGTGACACGTCGTATTATGATTTGTGAGATTTTCTGCTGCATTTTCTACATTCTACGACAAAACAGTGAGAAAGTGTTTAAATGTGGAAACCGTAGTAAAGCTGAAACTGAAGCTCATGTTTAGTTGCGTTTGGGGGCGAGAAGTGTCTGAATGTTTTTTGTGACGAGAAGCCTATTAAAAACATTGTATGGGGTACTGAGAAGCCGTTTATTATCTACGGTCGAATTCTACTCTAGCTGATTTTGTAAGGTGTGTGCTACTTCAAATACTAAGCTTCAGCAGGTCCCCTTTTCAGCAAAACAATGAATGACATTAAAAAAAATTCGTATGTTTTATAAAAAAAAAATCCTGTAACTTTTCGTGTTTTTTTTCTTTTATTTATGCTATAGGTTAATTGCTAGAAAATTTTTATTCGTCGCATTTACATGACACAGTGCAAGAGCGCATTTTTTAGGGTACTTCTACTCCGAAGCAGGGGGGGGGG
>JAHWFP010259538.1:0-29646 GCA_023313725.1 Lithobius niger | reverse complement strand
AAAATCTAACTGAACTTGTGATACAGCCCTTAGTAAAACGGGCATAACTCGGGCCCTAACAGTCGTAGACCGTTTCAATGACCTGCACAGAAGACATCCCTACCTTTCGAATGAACTTAATTGAACTCATCCATCTAAATTAGAAATGACGCAGCAGCAGTTAAAAAGTTGTAAGTTGGCAAATTAAGAAGTCTATTGGCATTAAATTAGCCAAAAAATGGCCGAAAGATCCAAGATTACAACTTTTCTCGAAAACCATAAGAGGTATGAAAAAAACGTATGGGAGCTACATTGTAGATTACATTATTGCAAACAACTTTTTCTCAACCGTTTTTGTGTGTCACTAACGGTTCTTGCATAATAAGCTAAATGGCAAAAATCAAGTAAAAATTAGGCGCCATTTTGGCCGCCTTTTTTAATGCCCAACTTTTTGGCCGTGTCACCCACTGAATTCTTTAAAGTCATGGTAGTGTCAATGATAGAACAAAAAAATTCTGTTATTTCTTGATTTTGCAAAGTTGCATTAACTTTCCACCAGTCGGAGTTTTGAAACTTGAACCTTCTTGATCATATAAGCTGAAAACGATGCAGCATATAAGCTGAAAACGATGTTATTTCGAATCCAATGAAGAAAGACAAATTATAGATTGTAAAAATATCTTTAAAACGAGCTATTTAAATTTAAATTTGAACAATTAGAAGCGGAGATACTAATTCAAAGCAATTTTAACGTTATTTTTTCAACAGCCATCTTGATGACGTCACAAGAAGCATTTCCGGCACGTGGATTTTGGATACATTGTGTCTCTTACCTTACTGGACATTTTGGTGCAGGAAACATTTGTGTTGCAATTACAACGACTTTTGCCCATAATTTTACTGGACTATTTTTTTTTTAATTAATTTCTTTTTTTTGTCTTAAATCAACTGAAGCAATTTAATGCTTGCATGGCTGAACCAACTCAATTTTGAACATTACCACACATTTAGAGAAGAAGAAATATCTGGTAAAGGAAGATGCCAACTGCCAACCTGGGGATTCGATCCGGGAAACCTCCGATCATTGTAGGGGCCGAAAGATTTTCCAGAATTGACCAGAATAGTTCCCATAGCCACTGAAGAGCATGGTAGCCTCTCACGCTACCCTGGCCGGCAGTCCTGGTGGGGACTTTGCCAAGATCCCTTTTCCAGGGGTTCGACCAGATCCGCAAACCTCCAGCAACCAGGCTGAGCTCTCACTGCTCAGCCATGATGATTGCGGTGAGAGACGTTGACGTTGTGAGTTGATGTTGACTTTGATTTAGGCCTGTCGTGGTGGAACGAAAGGGGAGATGTGATGCGGTCATGCTGACGAGCTGTAAGCCTTTCGTGATAAAAAGGGAAGGGAGACTCAAGACGGCCCTAATGACGGGAAAGGGCTGCATGAGGGTCTTGCCTGTTTTTCGATGACATTGCAGTGAATCTTTCGTGATAACATGAAAGGGTTATATCCAAAGAGGTCTTGATAACGACAAAAGCCGCGCGAGTTGCTTGTCTTTGTTGACTTGACTCGAAGCTAAATGAGATGGCCGAAAGAGAGATCCCAGGCGGCCATGATAAGGGAAGAGGCCACATGAGGGTGTTACTTGTGCTCGTTGGCTTTACCACAACTCTTTCGTGCAGAAGGATCCGAGGCAGCAATGATGAGAGGTGGAGGCCGCATCAGGGTCTTGTTTGTTTTCGTTGGCTCAATCCCAAGTCTTTCGTAATGGAAAGAAAGGTAGATCCAAGGAGGCAGCATGAGAGTCTTTCTTGTTTTCGTTGGTTTTACCAATGAAAGCAATGCCATTGGGCAGACGAAAGGTGCAGATGTGGTCAAAGGTCCAGACGACCGAGGAGCAGGTTTCAACCTTAAAACAGTCCAAACACTGATTATATTGTAAACTCAGCACTCAGCCTACTTCATGTTATTAAACGTGTCTTTACATCGGGTGACGCTGGGATCCTGGTACGTGCCTTTAAGGCGCATGTCCGACCTCTCCTGGAGTATACCAGCCCAGTTTGGTCGCCGTATCTATTGAGGGACATAGATCACGTGGAGTCTGTCGAGCGCCGTTTCACGGTATCCCTTCCGGGTTTTCGAACTTGAACTTATCCATCCCGCCTCGGACTTGACCCGCTGGAACTTCGTCGTCTTAAAGCGGACCTTATCCTTGTGTTTAAGATCTTAAAGGGTTTTCTTCCTATTGATGTTACCTTTTTCGAGCTTTCACAGGAGATACGTACAAGGGGTCAGTTATAAATTGGTGAAACCTAGATCACGCCTGGATGTTCGCGCTTCCTGTGTTAGGTGAGGGGTTTCACACCATGGAATTCTCCACCTTCTGAGCTGGTCCAGTCTGAGTCCATTTTTGCCTTTCGGTGGGGTCTGGACAAAGTGGAATTAAACTCTTTCTGAAGAGATCTCAAAAATATTTTAGTGAGTGAAATTCAAATAATCTGTTCTTTAAACTTGGGAACACAGTTAGTGTCTCCGGCCCTGCTGTCTCCTTTCACACTAGAATGGGTGTGAGAAACCACCATTACATTACATTACAAATGTCGACGACAGTATCAGGTTAAGCAGTCGAAGGGCTGAATACAGGGAACAGGCGACGTGGTAACAGTGCTGCTGTTAAAAGCATATGGGAGTGCGGACAGAAGGCACAGTGAGCCAGGATTCGATGGAGGCGAGTGGTATATGCTTCGTGAAGAAGCTGATACATGCGGGGACACCAGGACAGACGATCGTTTGGGTTGATGACGGCGAGGAAAGTGATGTGCGGTCAAAGGTCCTGATGAAAGAGGAAATGAGGTCAGGGTCAGCAGGCGATGGGCTGGCAGGTGCTGACGAAAGGGTTGCAAACGAAAGAGAATGGGAAAACAGGAACAATGCGCATGGAGCAGTTGCTAGAGAAAGAAAGATGAAAACCTTTCGTGCTTCAGCACTTTTATAGGAGGGGTCTGCACTTGGTTTACCAAGCTGGCGGCTACGTACAACCTAAAAACCTCTAGGAAAAGAGCATTCTGGAAAGGAATGCAAAAATTTACAGGCACAAGTTATTTCTGAACGACGCACAGAAACTATATAGTTCTTACTTTCTTACGCACAGCTTGGGAATGGGCTTCCCAAATTATTTTGAAAAATGTTTGTGCACACGCTTTGAATATTAAAAGCCATTACAAATTGGATCATAAATACGCAATTTTCACTAAGTTCAAAGATATAAACAAATATCTTGGCAAATTTTCGACAGTCTGTTTTTACTCAGCCGACTGTCTTCTTCAAGCGTTGTTTTCAGGTCCTTCTTCTCCACTTCTTTTGACAACGGCGGCGGCTTTTTCATTGTCGACTGCTGTATTAGTGGGGGCGTCTTTTTCGTTGCCTCTTGTGGGGCCGATTTCCACTTTTTTCGCAGTTTCGAACAAAACTTGTTGCGGAGAAGATACTGTATGGGCTTGATGGTCCCTGGATATTCATCAGCAAGCCCTTCTCTTGGACGTGGTGTTGAATAGCCATGGAGTTTATGAGGGGCAAAGAAGGGAAGATCAGTACTAGCCCTACCACAAGCCAATGACAACAGATAGGGGTATCCTTTCCACATCTTACCCTTTGGGGCAACTCGGGTACGGAAAATCGGTCAAACGGTCGGGGCTCAAAAACTGGCCATCCAAACGTTATGAAACTCGGTGTCATGGTGGCCTCCGTCCCTGCGCACATTTCAAGCCCAACCACAAGTCCATGAGACCTCTGTAAGCCGGACTCTTCGAAAAAAATCCTTTGACGCCACTTGGAAAAGCTATTGCAACCAACAAATTTCCAGAATTGTCCGGCACTCAAGCACTATCGAGATTGCGAGAGAATTCCGGCACGAAGTAAAAGGACGGTTCATCCTGCTACAATACCCTCCAAAATACCTCAACACCAAGATTAAGTGAGCGATAGCGATGAAAGCAACTAGGCGCAAATGTGAGAAGTATGGATCGACCGAGTCCGGATATATCCGGATCCGGTGCCGGATAATGCGGTAGCTGGCGAGATCCGGATCCGGTATTATATTGAACCGGATACCGGTTGCAACACATCCAAAACATTGTCGCCATAAACATGTTGCATGCCTCGGTAAAATAACTAAGCGATCTACGGGAAAAATTGCAGACATAATAATTATATTGGAAATTACTGTACAAAAATATACTTCGGACAATCATATTAGCGTTTCATAACTAAAAAAAATGTTGAAGTTCGACTTCGTAAATGCGTTTAAGAAAATAGTCACCTTGCGGAACCTGGCAGACTTTGAAATGACAACGTCCTCTGGTTATTTTTCCATTACAGCGTTGTTTACGGCTTCCGAAATATATTTTTGAAGTTTTTAATACCGTAGAAGTAGTTTAAAGTTGTTTTATTTCCTAATTTATATTCACTAATTGAAAACAATCCGCTTACGGACGCCATCGCGCTCCCACTCCCAGCCGGCTATTCGCTAAGAGACGCGCACCTGCTAGCTTCAATGCATGTCACATTTACTCGCTCCGTGTGACGTCACTTGAGACTGAGCCCCGCCGTGATGAGTGGTCACGTGCCAATCGGGAAATTCAAGCTTTCCAACGTGACCAGCCGTTTCTTGCGTTGTTGTGTTACAACAGCTTGAACCAAGGGCTACTTTTAGCAAACAAAAAGCAATTTTTACGTCAATTTTGACGACACGACCAACAAAAACACCAATTGAGGTAATTAAAAGATGATATTAAATTAAATAAATCCAAAATACGCATGCCAAAGTACCTAATTCGGCTGGAATTACACGTCCCTTGTACGCAATTGACAGTTGCAAACGGGGCTTTGAATTGAGGGGTGCGTCCGGGCGTTTTAGAAACGATTTTGAAGTGACGATACATCGTCGTTTGGGTGCCAAGGGGTTAAATTCAAAAAGTAAAGACTGTTTAATGACGGCATCAAAAACTAGCAAGAAATAATAGCATGATAAACCGAAGATGTCTTGCTAGTTGCAAGAGTCAGGGCAGTTTTGTTCATAAAATGAAAAAAAAATAAAATAAATAAATGATTTTGAATTTTTTTAATGCAACCAAAATTCAATCATTTTAATTAAAAATAAATGCATAGCCTACATACTGGTTTCACAAATATTGCAAATTATATTTCGAAATGAAGCAGTAGGCTAATCAATGAGAAATTTTTAGATTATAAAAATGTTTTCTGATTGATCAACCTAATGAGTGCTTTGTTTGACTGTTTCAAAACAAATTTGCAGAATTTAGCAATATTAACCCTCTGGGTCCTGAGGTTTTGTTTTCTTAACTCAAACGTATGTAGTATAAAGCCGATATATCGGCTTCTGGGTCCCAGAGGGTTAAAAAACAGTGCTGTAGCCAACATGCAATTATGCTATATACTGGTACTCTTAATAGGGTACGACTTCCAAGTGTTTAATGTAAGAAAGTAATGTGAAACAAATAGGGATGCACCGAATACAAAATTTGCCGAATACATAACTAGCCGAATACCGAATATTCGGCAACAAACTATTTACATATTCGGCCGAATACCGAATTATTCGGTCCTGTGCTGAATAGGCCGAATACTTTACCGAATGCTCTGCCGAATACCTGTAATTTAAACTTATATATTTTTCCTTCTTTTAGAAATATCAGAAGACAATTCCTCACAAACCAAAAACAAAATACTTAGCTAAACGTTCTTACATTAACACAATTGCATAAATACAAACTAAAAAAATATTCGGCCGAATACTAACAAATCTTAACACTATTCCGCCGAATACCGAATATCACTATTCGGCCAAAATCAGTATTCTACCGAATCACTATTCGGCCATCAGTATTCCGCCAAATACCGAATACTTGAATTTTTGGACGAATAGGCCAAATACCGAATAATTACCAAATATTCGGTACATCCCTAGAAACAAAGCGAAAATCAACAAACTAACTGCAACTTAAGGGGAAAAAAGAAACAACTTTATTTTGTTTTTTTGTGTGAATTACCCGGTATCCCGTACTGTCCCGGATCCAGAGCCTAGATCCGGAACAGATCCGGCACTGGCATCAAATTATCCGGAACTGATAGTGATAGTCCGATATTGATATCGGTATAATCTGTATTTAACGTTTTTTTTTGCCATATCGGTATCAGACCTCTGTAAGGCTACCGATACAGATATTCGTTACGCCAAGAAACAAACCGTCTTCCCTACAGAACTCGACAGCTAGCGCTGCTAAAGCAACAACCAAGTGAGAAAAGCAAAGCTATTTGCTCAATTGTAATGACAATGTACCGCATTATAGTTCTGATGCTCTTAGGTTTTACAACGACCTACTTAAAATCTGACCGATAAGATGAATGTACTAGGAATAAGAGAAAAAATACTGTTATTGCTGCACAGAACGTTTTGGATAATCTTAGCAGACTGGAACCCATGCAAACCAGAAACTGCAAGTTGCATTTGTATGGAAATTAAATTTTTAGTGGTGTATTTTTTTTTTATTATCGACATCGGCATCGGATAAGATCGGATCGGGTCGGGTCGGTTTACCCTTAATCAGTATCGGATCGGATCGGTAAAAAGTCATATCGGCCGATCCATATCCGGTAAAACGGTATCCGGTCGATCCCTAATGAGAAGAGACAAGAGAATGGATAAGAAAAGACACGAGTGGAAAAGTCGGACTTACCTTTATAGAATGAGTGACAGAAAATCCAGCATATTCTTAGGGAATAAGGGTTTGAGTCATACAGTATGTTCAAAAAGGTGAAGGACTAAAAGACATGCTGTAAAAACCAACAAGAGAGGGAGTGGCCAATGAAAGAAAAAGAGGGTAACATTCAGATTAAAGAATGTTTGGCGAAAATTAAAAAGAACATTTTGCCGGCCCCCAGTCTGGCCGGCTAAAAATGGTTTCTTTTTGCCTAAAACATACTTAACCTGATAATTTTGCATTACATTCCTCGAATGTGATGTTCCCCTGGAGGTTTTTTTTTGCTGTGCAGCCGCCTGCTTGCATATCCCTTATAAAAGCGACAGCGTGCACGCTATCGGCATTCATTTTACTCTCAATATGTCAGGCGGTGACTCGAGAGGGGAGGCAGGGCGGGAGTTAGGTTAAGTATGTTTTAGGCAAAAAGAAACCATTTTTAGCCGGCCAAACTGGGGGCCGGCAAAATGTTCTTTCTTTGTTGCCAAAACATCTTAACCTGATAATTTTGCATTATCAGCAGACCTCGTCACGGTTAGGTGGCGGGCACCGCCTTGAAGGGTGCCCCGGAATGCAAGCAGGCTGTCCCCCAAAAAGTTGTTGTAAACTTCGCACTTTGATCACAGGTTGTGAATCTTGAAGTTTGGTTACTTGTCCTCTACACTGGTAGGCTTGTTTCCGTCGTGAATGTTTTAGTACCATTTTGATTGGCTTGCTTCTGCTTCGTTCTGAGTGCTTAAGGGGGGATTGACTACTGTACGGGTAGTAACAATAGGTCGTAGCCGGTGTAGTCCGTTTACATACACGATCTTTGCATCAGGTTGTGGTTCCGTACGTTAGAATGCGAGTTAGTGAGGAGAAGTTGGTTTCTTTCTTCTCTACAGTATTTTTTTTTTTTTTTTTTTTTTAAAAGGTTAAACAATGGAAGTCCTCGGGTGGTTGTTACCCATCAAGAAGTCAGTTGTTTCAACTCAATCGAGCGGGGTAGTTGCAGAGGTCTTCGTAATCTTTGAACAAAACCCTGTGTTGGTTTAAGTCGGGGTGTTGGGTTTTCCTTGGTTTTGACAGAAATTCCGAACGAAAGCCGTGTTTGATGATGAAAAGGACTTCTGAGTTTTTTGTTAATTGTAGCCAAGGCGGGAGAAAAAGTCGTAAACTTGCACCGACTGGAAGACAGGATGGGTGAGAGGCGTCATTGTTGGTTCTTACGAAAGTTGCTTCTGCCCCCTGGTGATGAGTGGCGGCTTGCTTCTGTTTGCGTTGGCCGGAACGAGAGCGAGGCTGGTCCGTCCGAAAGGGCAGTGGGTTTTTCGGACGAAAGTCGTTGTAACGAGGAGACTGCGAGGGAGCCGGCGTCCTGTTCCAGTTGTCCGAGGGAGGACGAGGGTTGGGCTGTTACCCCAGAAGAGCGTGTCCGACTCATGGATGGGTTGGTTGCAGAGCCGGTGCGTCGTGGAGACGTTCAAGTTGATTGCAGACGAAAGAGCAATGTCCCGGAGGAGCAGTGTGTTGTTGAAAAGGGCTCTCGTAGCCCAGTTGATGGAATGATACGTGGAGAAGCTAGTCTTCTGAAAGAGCTGCCTAATAAGGGACAAAAGATTGCGATGTCAGCTTTCTTCGGGATTGAGAGAACGGTGCCGAAGTCCATCTTTACTTCGCTGCCTAAGAATTCACATTCCGGGTAGGTTGCGAAGTTGTTCGGGTTTGTAGCGCCGTTGCCCAACGGGTGGAAGAAGCTGCTTCCACGGCCTGGTCGGGGTGTTGGTGGTTCCTTGTCGAGGACGAGGGGGTCGCCCTTGCCGAGCAGGGAGCCTTCATTCCGGAGGAGGCAGGTTAGCAGCGTGGTGGGTTGCGGGGTTTGGTGTCCTTGTCTCTGAGGGCGAAACCGAAGCCAGTTTTCAGCCCGCGGTTCACCACGAGAGCGTCAGCCGACTGCGAGGGCTAGAAGAGGAAGCAGTCGGGAATAGTTTCTTCGACCGTCTTTAAAAGCCTAGCTAGTGGGAAAGTCTGGTCGTCGGCGGCATCGTCCGGGAAGTGGATTCTCTTGCCGGACGAAAGTGGGACGGCAGGCGGCAAAACTTCAGTGGCAGCCGAGGGGACGGCAGAAGGAGAAGCTTGCGGACGAGAGAGAGAAGACGTCTTGCGTTTCTTCTGAGCGTCCGAGGGAGACGTTGAGCCCCGTATGCGAGAGTCACGGCTGGAGGCAGAAATTATCCCGGCTTGCGTGCGGGCGTATCGGGCGGAAGACGTGCAGGAGGGAGGCGGCATGGGATTGTCTTGCATCTCGCGGACCGTTTCCTGGACGATGTTCTGGACTTCGCTGCGGGAGACGCTTCGGTTAATCTGGGAGGACGATAAGTCCAAAGGAGAGTTGCGGGCTGGTGAGCGAGAAGCTGCCGTGGCCTGCTGGAAGGATTTCTTGGCTTCACGGTAGACGTCTTTCTACCGTAGAAAATCCTCTCGCAGAGCCGACAGGACCATGTGTTCGGCCGGCGGAGTGCGCTGACCTGGTTGCAAGGGATAGTCCCAGAAGACGCTGACTCCTGCAGGTGGGGCTTCAGTGAAGTAAGCAGCAGGGATCGGGCCAACGGCGGCGAGGTCGAGGGCAGAGATCCAGCGATTGCCGAGAGTGAAAGCAGTTACTTGCGTACGAAGGAGAGCATGACAGGGAGCGGCGGACGAAGCGGGACCAAGAGACGGCAGGCTCACATAGTCGTCGATCGTAAATGCGTAGAGTGAGGAACGAAGGTTTGGCAGATCTTCATCAAGGTTCGAAAAGGGCAAGGCAGGTGAAAGACGAGTAGCTTGGAGCGAGGAATGCTGGCTCGGTAGATCATCATCATGGTATGGAATGGAAACATCCGAACAGGGTGAGTGAAAGACGAACGAGCGTGAGGAGCGAGGGATGCAGGCCTGGCCGACTTTCAGCATGGTGCAGAGCGGCAACATCTGGGTAAGGCGTACATGGGCCAAAAAGTTCAGACACGGTTGGCCTTCCTTATGAAATCGGCGGACCAAATCCAAGACGGTCGAAGAGGCGGGAGCTTGCGAGATCATCAGCATAGTACGTGTCAGTTACGGCATCAGCGAGGCGGACAAAAGACGGTGAGGGAGCCGGAGGCAGGGGCCGTCGATGGACGATCCAGTTCATAACTTCTTTCACGGCTGCATTGCAGAGACGTGGAGCTTCCATGTCGTGGTGAGAGGCTTGAGCAACAACCCAGACTCGACGGCGACGTCCCGGCTATGGGCAGACCGAAAACGGGCCGAAGAGTTTAGCGTGCAGTGCGGGAGCCACGGCGACGGGATCCGGACGGCAGCAGCTGAGCCGGAGGGAATGGCATCAGCGAGGAGGATGAAAGACGGCGATAGTCCACAACGGCTCCCATGGCTGGCCTAGTGAGACGTGGAGTTTTAAATGTCGAAGGTGGGAGAGGCGAGAGGCCGGAGCAACAACTCTGACTCGACGGCAACGTCCCGGCTATGGGCAGACCGGAGACAGGCTGGGAGTGGAGCGTGCAGAAGCGAGGCGGACGAAAGACGGTGTGGGAGCCGGAGGCAGGGGCTGTTGATGGACGATCCAGTTCACAGCGGCTTCCACGGCTGGCCCAGTGAGACGTGGGGCTTCAAATGTCGAGGTGGGAGAGGCGAGAGGCCGAAGCAACAACTCCGACTCGACGGCGACGTCCCGGCTATCGGCAGACCGGAGACAGGCCGAAGAGCGTGTCGTGCGGAGGCGGGAGCGACAGTAACGGGACCTCAATGGTGGCGTCAGAGCTGGAGGGCGAACAACTTCTGTCTTGGTTCTTCACTCAAAACGTGGGATTTAGCCACGAATGAGACGAGCAGCAGTAGACAGCCAATGTTGACTTGATTTTCACTCGAGGTGTGGGGTCAACCACGGTCGAGACAAGCGGCAGGAGGTGTAGACGGCTTCCGTCTTGGTTCTTCATTCAAAACGTGGGTTATAGGCACGAATGAGACGAGCAGCAGTGGACAGCAACTGTTGTCATGATTTTCGCTCGATACGTGGGGTTAGCCACGGTCGAGACAAGCAGCAAGAGGTGCAAACGGCGTCCGCCTTGGTTCACTCAAACGCCGCTACTTCGATCCAACTATGCTGTTTCACAACTTCACCCTTCTACAGCATCAAGACTCGTTGCCATACGGGTAACTAAGACATTTGGCCGTTTATTTTGAGCATTCAACCTTTTAGCACACCACGTTTTCCTTTCTTGTGGTGTCGGTGGAATCCGTTCATGCCGCCATTTTCCTATTCTGGCATGCAACAACTAAGCGTGCGAGCATCGCTCGATGCTTACCTATCTAGGTCAAGTAGATATTTGCGTGGCGCTTGAAAACATCAAAACGCACACATTGGTTCACAGGCTCCACAATCCTAAATGTTCGCGCTTAAGCATTTAGCATGCAAAAAGCTCTAGTTTCAGGCACCGAGCGTCACGCTTATGCGTAAAAATCGATATTATAAACACAGCCTTACGGACTTTAGCGTATTGCTTTTTCGAACTTTTGGTGCAGCGGCAACAAGCGGCAGCAACAAGAGAAGAAAGGCAAAGGAGACCGGAGACAAATGAAAACGGGCGGCGAATATGGATCTTCAGGCAGCAGATGAACTGCGGGGTCTTTCGGCAAAAGATAGGAAAAGGACAAGCCGAAGACTGGAGGAAAAGAGATGGCTAGCTAACGGCATAACACCAGTTTGGAGGATATGCGCCCACATAGGGGTTGTGATGTTGGAGGATGTAATGAGTTTAAATCCTCCAGAGACACTAGCATTGTAGGAACAGAATCCAAAAATTTACAAGCAGCGGATATTTTCGAAACGGCAACTAGAAATTATCATTAAAAAAACGTGTGGCTGGATTGAGGTAGCTTGAAGAACACAGTATCAATTAAATGCAGTAAACATGGCGGCTGCCAGCTGTATGATCCAATTTAACCATCGCGTAGTTTTGGTTTTGTTAACGCTTGTATCATGTTGTGAGGTTTGCGATCCAGTTAAGTGAAATATTGCATATAAATACGAATTTTGCAACCAAATTAAGAAATAATACTGTATGTTGATAATTCGATACATCAGCAAAATTAAGACAAGATAATCGACCAAAGTTATTACCGAGATACTACCGATTTATTGATAATTGTGCACAATGTGTTAAACAAAAGAGAAGCTCTACCAGTAGAACCCACCTTGAGGTATGCTTTAATAAAATCAAACCATTCGTGCTTATTGCTTTCATTCTTTTTAAGAGATGTAATTGGCTGACGGCTGCAGTTTTCACATTCGTTCGTTAATTACCATTTAAAAATTATGGGGTGGTTTTCTCAAAAGTAAAAAAAATTAGATAGCTTACATGTGACATAACTTCTATCTCCTGTCAAATTTGTGTTAAGGATGTTAACTTCCCCCTCTTCATTTGCCATGGCCAAGATGTGGTCTTGTGTGGATACTAAAATCAATGATACAATTTATTGTTTTTAGTAATTATTAAATTTATCAAAACACAACACTTAGAGGATTGATTTGAAATTAACGCACCTGTGCAGAACTTGGTAGAAAAAACTGGGACTGGTGATTCCTAAAGAAATAAAAAACAATGCCTAGTAGTATGAGAATTATTACAGTTTTTGTTCTAGTGATAAGTACGCTACTCGGCCACCCAGGCTTATTTATTACAGTAGCACAGAAAAGTTAACGTCGTTTCAAAAAGAGGAATGGGAAACGTTTTCTGCTAATTTTCGACAAGTATAAGTTCAAAAGTTAAAACAAAACATTGCTTGTCTTCTTCAGGCACTACTCTGGTGAGATGTTAATTGTTTAAATTTCATTGCTTTCGCACTGGTAGACCGTTTTCATTTCGTTGCGTTTTGAGTTTGTGGCTGACGACCACCGATCTTTAAAGGTCGTCTGGTAGCTAAGCTTCGGGTGGCTTCCCATTTTTCTTGCATCCCTAGAACAATCTGCGACGTACCCCATAGAACCACTACAGCTCTTTTCTACATCCAGTCGGGAAACACCCAACAACCACACAAGAAAGGCCAACCGCCCAAACTTTCGCACACCATGGGCTGATCGGCCACTTTTACACCAAGGTTCCACTAGCCAATGTACACATCCCGTATGAAACTACAGCCAAAGTTGCGGTCAGTGGCGTAACTATGTCACGCTACGCCCCCCTGCAAAATTCCAGTGTGCACCCCACACCCAGGGACCCGCAAACCATTTTATGACAAATCAAAGGTGTATTTCAATATTTAAATTTTTTAAATTTTATTTTTACTTACAAGTACACTACTTGCATTTCTAGCTTGTGGTTGCGTTTCAAATTTTTTTTGTCTTTCTTTTATTTCTACAAGTGTGTTGACAACTACATCTAAATTTATTTTTCTAGCTTGCTGACAAATTAAAATATTATCAGCATTACACTAAGGATGTACTAGTATTTAACTGTTTATTACGATAACTGTAATGGTTTAAAGAATCTAATATGTAGCATTAAATCACCAGAACACCGCAGATCTGCACTTTCCCCCAGCTTTCTGACCTTCTGGATCAACAGCTGGTGTAAACGTTAACGTAATATTTAATACCATTGTTGACGCAACAACGTGATGCCACTGAACACTAATAAAATAATATTAACTATCTGTAACTAACTTTATGGACGAAGTGCTAGCGTGCTTCTAGATGTTATGTACGGTTATAAAGCGCCTTCCAATTCTCACGCATGCTTTCTTTCAGGGTGCATTTTGTCGGAAAGCTAAATGGCTATCACAATCGCTACATTCACTTAAGTTCTAACTAGCTGGGATCTCTAGCACGAGCCATATTGTAACACTGTCCCGTTTGTTGTTGCATTGGCGTTTGTTTCTGTTGGGGCTCAGCGTTGTATTGCCCTGAGCTTTCCATCAACAATACACGTCATAATATTTCGTTTGTAACTGACTTGCTGTTAATCAACATTACCATTCACATTGCTGCCCCTTTTCATTACTATCGTGCAAAGAATGAACACACTTGCTATTTTTTTCATTGCTACTGTACCAAAAATGAATATGCTTCCTCCTTTTGCTGTGAAAAAGAATGAACATGCGCGCCCTATTGCGCTAATATGCTGCTCTTCGGGGCTTGCTCGCCGTGTTTCGTTGCTACTGTGCAAAGAATGAACATGTTCGCCCTTTTTCATTGCTCCGTGAAAACAATGAACGTGCACGCCCTATTGCATAATATATATTCCACGCTTGGATTGGGCGTCACCAATTACTGCCTTCCCCGTGTACCAAACATCGCTTGGGCCCTGGGCGATGTTTGGTACACGGGGAAGGCAGTAATTGTGACGCCCAATCCAAGCGTGGCATATTAATGCAATAGGGCGTGCATGTTCATTCTTTTCATGAAGCAATGAAAAAGGGCAAACATGTAAACATATATATATACATACATACATACACGGACAATAACGGTTCAAGCTATATCAAGCATCCATTTAGTTACTTAGCTACGCTGAAGTTGGCGTATTTTTGTTAGCAGCTCAGTCAAGGTCAAGTCATTCAAACCATGCGATGCGTTCTTACAATTCATTGGAACAAGCGCATTCGTAATGGTGCAACATCAACCACAATAGCCTGTCGCTAAGACACCTAATTAACACACACTTATAACATTTTATGATACTAGCTGCGCTCAACACCCGATACTTTCCATACATTCGTAAAGTTTAGCTCAAAGCTTTAGTTTACTGTAAACGTAAGATGACTATTCGGAGTAGTCATCTTACATTTATATTTTATTGAAATTTAGAACCCATGAATACTTTAAATTGGTAATACATTTTGGATAAAATTTATGTAAATATTAAATAATCTGTTTCAGTTTTGTCTATATTTCCATAAAACGTATATTTTTTCCCCCATTTCATCTGTGCCCCCAGTTCCTCTGCGCCCCCCTGCGACTGCAGGCCCTGCACCATTGTATTTACGCCACTGGTTGCGGTGGCAACAGTTGACCTATTAACCGGTAACCGTATAAAATACGGTTCTCGGATTTGAATTTGTTTAATCGAACCTAAAAATACTCCACTCAAAAAGTGCTGATTCAGTTAGCCAGTTGGGGCATCAGCACTTTTTCAGTGGTGCATTTTTTTTTGACGTTGCGTCCTAAGCTGATGTTGCTGCTGTCCCCTCCCCCCATGTAACAACAAACATCTTAGTTTCATAATCCATGTTAGCCACGCCCAAACAGACCTGAAGATATATCATTCTGAACTGCAGCATTTCATTCCAATACTGTCATTTCATTCCAATACTAGTTAAAATATTTCAAATACATGTACAATGCAAGCTACTTTTTTTTACCTCCTCAACTAATGTTTCTACATCACTTTGTCCAATTGCAATAGTCAGATGATCATCTTCCCAATTGCACTGCAATTTCTCCAGCAAAAAATCTGTATTCAGTGAAGGTTTGAAGTCGCTCCTATGAACTGAAAAAAAAATTTTTACAAGCATAAATATCACTTAGACTTAGGCAGGGGTTACACATCAACCTATCCTGGTACGCTAGCTAAAATAACTGACAAAATTTGCCGTCATTGCACAGACAGACAGCCAATCAAAAATATTTTTTTGTTAGTGTTTGTTGGAATTTGGTATAAAATAAAAGAAATCCAGTACGGTTGCCAAATGTAAAGATGTATACTTAGGTAAACATTTTTTCCCTACCCATAACCGGAACTACGGCAAAAATCCAGAATAACACAAGGAAGCAAAAACACAGAAAATTGCAGCTGTAAAGAGTCAAGCCATGGAAGCAAAACCACAGTCAAAGCCAAAAGATGGAAACATGATGGTGCGGAAGCATTCCTATGTATCTCGGGAAGCCCTTATATGCGGTAAAGTATTTACCCGCACGTACCGGTAAGTAGAGTTCATTACACTAACAGTGGTCTCATAGCCGGAAAAAGCACTTATCTTTAGTTTCATTTCTCTTCACCTTTAGGCCTAAAATAAGAGTTAAGATTCATCCCGAGTACTGGGATTCTAGTTCAAAAGCATGACCCAGTCCTTCAGTAAGTCATTGGCGCTCTCTTCTTCTGGCACAATGGCTAACGCTGGGTGCGGGCCAAACAACAACAGTAGTCATTGACAACCTTTAGGACACATCACCGGCAGCAATTTGAATAGCCTGTGTTTGTTTCTGGGTAGGCTGATCAATAAAGCATTTTCTTAAGTAGGCCTTCTTTTCCAGTAACCGATAAGAAATACATCAACGTACAGTTCCGGTAAAAAAAAACAGTATTTTGCCGGCCATCCTGCCGGCCAGCTGAAAATTGTTTCTGTTGCCTAATAGGAAATATACAATACCTGAGAATTTGTAGCATTCTTCCCTGAAGTATGCTTCTCTTGCTGGAGTTTTTAAGTTGTCTCGAGCCGGCCAGCTGCGTAACCCACTCCTGCGCATGCGCAAGATCCTCTATAAAAGCATTCGGGCGAGACCGGCCTGTCATCTTTTCCCTCTCGATGTGTCAAGTGGTGACTCAAGAGGGGAGGTAGGGTGGGTTCAGGTATTGTATATATCCTATTATGCAACAGAAACAATTTTCAGCCGGCCCGGCAGGAGGGCCGGCAAAATACTGTTTCTTTTGCCGTTCGGAAATATCCAATACCTAAAAATTTGTAGCATTTTCAGTAGACCTCGTCAACTCAGGTGGTGGGCACCCTTGACAAGTACCCTAGGGTTACGAGCTGGCTTACCCCCAAAAAGATACACTTCGCACTTTATTGAAAACAGGAATTTGGATCTCTTTCGTAAAATATTTGTGGCCCCGAAAAGGGCCGTTTGTTTAGGTCTTGCTTCTGCTTCAGGACATCATGTTCAGGACATCGTGTTCAGGACATCGTGTTCAGGACATCTGCTTCAGACATTCCGACTTGTTGGTGTCCGTTTTCTGTGCTTAAGGTGGTTGGATGACATGTCTGGCTGTGACGATGTAATCCGTTTTCTTGGGTAGTCATGTCCCGGAAATAATGGCTTGTGAATACAGTTTGATTTCTCCAGGAGGCTGCTTGTAGGATTTCATTGATGCCTATATTGTTATGAAATGCCCAGGAGGTTGATTTCGCTCTGAGTTCGTGCGCCGTGATCCTAATTTTGTTGTCAGTACAATCTATGTTGAGATCTTCGTAGGCACTGTGAATGACAGATTTTATCCATGTTGCAATCATTGCTGCGGAGGTGGTGCCAAAGTCAACTCTGAAGGGTAGGAATAGTTGGTTGCGGCCTTTGCGGAATTCGTTGTTTTCAGTTCTTTTGATGTAGCAGCGAAGTGCACGGACTGGGCAGAGGAATCGTTCAGGTTCTTCCCCAATAATGTTTGTGAGGGCGGGGATGACAATCGGTTTTGAGGGTTCAGACGGTCGTTGTGTCTTTGCACGAAAGGATGCCCTTGGTCTTAAATGAATTGCTGTGAAGTTTTCATGGAAGAAACAGCAAGCCGGATCAATTGACAATGCTTGTATTTCGCTACAGCGAAGGCTTGAAGCAAGGGTGGTTAAAAAGACAGTTTTGCGTGTCAGCAGGTTCAGAGAACAGCTTTGTAGAGGTTCATAAGGGGCTTTCATTAATGATTGTAGTACGATGGGTAGGTTCCAGTCAGGAAAGGTTCTTTGTATGGAAGGTCTTTCTACTTCAAAAGATTTGATGAGGGTTGAGATACGAAAGTCGTCCAGGAGATGTGATGATCCAGCTGCTTTGAACACGGAGTTAAGGGTAGCTCTGTATACCAGGATTGTAGACCCTTTTAGACCTTCTTTAAAGAGATCATTGAGGAAATTTAGGAGTTCTGGTAAAGTGGGGTTGATCGGATTAACTTTCCTTCCGTGACACCAATGAAACCAACGTTTCCAGTGACTATTGTAGATTCTGTTTGTAAAGTCACGGATTGCTTTGCTTGCGATCCTGGATGCTTCTTCTTCACAAATTCCACCTTCTTTGAGGAGTTGGATGATAGTAGCCACCCGTGTAAGTGTAGGCTGTTGCTGTGTTGGTTGAGGAGGGTGCCTTTCTTTTGAGACAATAGATCTGGAATTTCTGGTAGTCTTCTTGGATGGTCTATGAGAAGTTTTAGTAGAAGGGGAAACCAAGGTGCTGCCGGCCAATTAGGAGCTATCAGCAGGAATAGACCGGGTGTTGTTTGAATTCTTTGAAGAACTGTTGGGAGAAGGTTGAATGGTGGGAAGAGGTAGGCGTGAAGGTCCTTCCATGGAAAGGTGAGGGCGTCCACTGTCCAGGCTCTGTCGTCGGGAATCGGACTGATGAACTGGGGAAGTTTGGCATTCTGTCTCGTGGCGAATAGGTCGATCATGGGTTTCCCCCAAAGGTTGAATAGAGATTCGCAGATGGATGTCTTTAGAGACCATTCCCCGGAAGGTGGTTTCCGGCGAGACAGAGAGTCTGCTATTACATTGCGACTTCCTGGGATGTGAAGTGGTAAAATGGTTGTTTGTAGAGAGATGCAAAGTCGGAAAATTTCGGAAGTGATGTGATGGAGACGACGGGAGTGAGTGCCACCTTCTTTGCGGATGTAGGCAATTGCGGTTGTGTTGTCTGATTGGATTTGAAGTATCTTCCCTTGAATGATGTGTTGGAAGTGGTGAAGTGCTTTTAAGATTGCTTTCATTTCCAGGATGTTGATGTGGTCCATTTCGTGGACTGTCCATGTTCCTGAGGCTTCCACTTGGTTTATGTGAGCTCCCCATCCTTGTAAAGATGCATCTGTTAAAAGGATCAGATCGGGTTGTGGTTCGTGAAGAGGAACTCCCTGAGATAGTGTCTTGATGTCTGACCACCAGAGGAGACCCTCGAAGGGGAAGGTTTCGTCCGTTAGGGATGTTCTGGTGGATGAGGGATGAGTATCTTTCCAGTGATCTATCCGAAAATGGTGGAAGGGCCTTGTCATCCATTTCCCGTAGGGGACAAGAGATGCCATGGAGTCCGAGGTTCCTATCAGGCAGTTTAGGTCTGGAAGTGTGTGACTTGGTCTTTGACGAAAGTTCCTGCAGGCGGACAGGGTTGACTCGATTCGATCTGGAGAAGGAGTGATGGTTGCAGATGCGAGATTGAATGAGGCCCCTAGGAAGATGAAGGACTGGGCAGGTTGAAGGCGGGATTTTTTTACGTTGATGCCGAAACCTAGATTTGAGAGGAGAGTCATGGTGAATTCTCGGTTTGTAATGAGTTGGTTGGGTGATTCGTGGTTGAGGATCCAATCGTCCAAATATGTACTTGCTGGAATTTGGTTTTGCTGCAGGTGGGCAAGAACAGGTTTTAGGACAGTAGTGAAAATTCTTGGTGCGGCGTTTAGCCCGAATGGAAGGGAGATGAATTCGTAGACGTTTCCGTTGTACATGAATCGGAAAAGATGATGGACTGCCCGATGGAGTGGAATGTGAAGATAAGCATCTTCTAGATCGAGAGAAATGGTCCAGTCGTTTTTGTTTAGATTTTGCCGAATGGTTTCGAACGTTTCCATCTTGAAGTGGGGATTTTCCATGAACTTGTTCAGTGGTTTCAGGTTGAAGATTAGTCTTTCTCCCCCGGTTTTCTTGGGAGTGAGAAAAATGGTGCTGTAGAAACCAGGTTGATTTGGATCTGGACTTTTTAGGATGGCTCTATGAGAAGTTTTTGAATTTCCATGGAAAGCTAAGGGCTTGTCTTTGATGCAAATTCCCAGGGAGGGGGTGTGACTAATTTTGGTCTGGTCAGAAAGGTGGGATAAAAGCCGTCTGTTATGATGGAGAGTATGAACTTGTTGTTTGTGATGTTTTCCCAGGCCCGGCGAAAATGTTGAAGGCGGCCGCCTACCGGGATGGCATGACGAGGTGTGTCATCGGTTGTGAGATTTGCAGTGGGATGTCTTGGATGAGTAGAAGCTGCGACGGTCAGATGTAGAAGTTCTGTTGCTGTTCTTTCCTCTTCCTCTGTAATTTGACTTGCTTCGAAAGGACCGGTTGTCCGAGGGTTTATTTGAGAGCTTTGGGTCATCAAAGTGGGCTGGCTTTGAGGGATAAGATGAGTGAGAGTCTTTGTAATCCGTTTCTTTTGGATTGGGACGAAAGGACTTCTGGCTTTTGAAAAAGGGTCTGTTGAATCTTGGCTTGCGTGAGGAATCCAAGTGTGGAGCAAGTTTAGGGATCAGACCGCGGAAAAGTGTGTTCGTTTCGTGGATGGGCTGATTTCTCAAGATGTGACGGGTGGAGTCATTGATGTTTGTTGAAGTGTTCAGGGCTGCATCTCTTAAAAGGAGGGTTGTGTTGAAAACCTCCTTTGTTGACCAGTTCATGGAGTGGTAGACTGCAAAAGATGCTTTCTTGAAGAGCTGCTGGATAATGTTGTTGAGACGAGCTGCCTCGGGTTGACTGTGTTCAGTTGAGACCTTTTCGCATAATGCGTAGATTGCCGTGTAAATTACGTCAGCTTGAGAGAGTGCTCGGAGACTAAGACGGGTGATCCTGTCGATGTCTTTCAGGACTGCCGATGGAATATCGATTCGTCTAGGTATGTGGAGGGCTGTTCCGAAATCCATCTTGGCTTCAGACGTCAAAAATTCAGATTCAGTGTAGGTTCCGAAGTGACGTGGGTTTGCCGCGCCATCCCCATAATGGCGGAAGAACCAGTTTTCACGTCCAGGCTTGGGGGGAGGTGGGTCCTTGTCCAGTTCTAATTGTTCTCCTTTTCCCAAAAAGATACCGCCGTTGCGTAGTAGAGTTGTGAGAAGTGTTGTCGACTGGCCAAGCATAGGACGGGATTTGAGAGTTTTGTCTCGTTGACAGTAGCCAATTCCTGTGGTGAGACCCCGATTCTTTGTTGAAGCAGCAGTTGTGGGTGAGGGTTTGTATAGAAAACAGTCTGGGAAAGAGTTCGGATAAAGGTATCGATGAATTTTCTTCATCGTCGTCTTCATCGGTAGAGCAGTTGTTAAAGTGGGCGTGACGTGATGTTTCCGTTGAATCAGAATTGCTTGAATGTCGGGAAGGTTCTTGCCGAGACGAATTGTTGAGGACAGAAGCAGAATCAAGATCAGTTTCGGCAGTGATTGAATGGTCAGGGCTGTTGTGTCGTCGTTTCTTTTTTGGGGGGGCAAATGGACGGACAAAAACAGAGTCTTCTTTTTTCTTTGTAGAATGCTTGGAGGTTTTAATTCGAGAAGACTTGCCTGGTGAGTGGTGACGTTTGCGAGAAGATGAGGATGAATTAGTAATGCAATCTTGGGTGTAGGAAAGGCTGTGCGATGATGAAGGTGGTTTGTTTATTCTTGACTTGTAGTCGAAATCACGTATTGCACGGTCCATTAGGGCGTGAACTTGCGATGCGGATAGAGGCTGGTCTATGTGCGACTGACTGTCCGAATTCTTGGAAAAATAGTCCGGGTTTTGAGACGTGTGCGAAGGACAGTCCGAATTCTTGGACGAGCGTGATGACAGATCGAGCGGAAATTCGGATAAGGAACGATGTAATTTAGAAGGTGACGATCTGTGAGAGTGTTTCTTTTTCTTGGTCTTCTTAATTGAAGAATGTGATGAAAGTTGGCCGCATGGAAGTGGAGATGCAGAAGGAGACACTTGAATTGAAGGGCTGACAACGATATTAGGATCGACGGGCGACGGACTGCGAGGCGATGGGGCGGCCATCTTGTTTCCGGTCTCAGTCGTCGCTTCCTTTGAACGGGCCATGGCGTCGTCTGCTTAAGCGGGCGCAGGCAATCCGTGATCTTGAAAGTCGGACAGCAGGAACAGGATAGAGGCGGAGCGAAAATCGGATTGTTCAAATCAGGATGGAGACGGAGTCGAAACTCGGATGGCAGAAAACAGGACAGGGACAGATGTCAAAGTCGGATAGTTGTTTGAGAATCAGTCGGCGTTTCAATAGGGCGAGTCAAGGCGTTGTTTGCTTGAGCGTGCTTTGGCAATCCATGACCTTGGAAGACGGACGGCAGAAACAGGATAGAGCCAAGGCGAAAGTCGGACTGCACTAATCAGGATGGAGATGGAGTCGAAACTCGGATAGGGACTGATGTCAAAAGTCGGACTGTTGCTTGAAGAAACGATGCAGGAGAGAAGCTGAAGGTAGACGTGTTCCGGTGACCGCTGGAGGAAAAAGATGACGGGCCGGTCTCGCCCGAATGCTTTTATAGAGGATCTTGCGCATGCGCAGGAGTGGGTTACGCAGCTGGCCAGCTCGAGACAACCTAAAAACTCCAGCAAAAGAAGCATACTTCAGGGAAGAATGCTACAAATTTTCAGGTATTGGATATTTCCGAACGGCAAAAGAAACGCCCTTTTTAGTTATATCGAGGGTCGTAATAACAACCATGGAGAAAATCAGCTATCTTGAAAACTATTGGACGGATTTTCATGAAACAAAGACTGAACTGCTTATTAGATTGTCTACTGTATTTCTACCCTTATTAAATTAAATACTATGTTAACTGACTCAAAAATAATTGGCCGAGCGAGAAAAACTTAATATCTGATGATATCTCGAAAACCAGTGAAAGGATTTACATGAAACAAAGACTGAATTACATATATTTTTCTGCTGAATATGGCATGTCATACGTATAGAAATCTAGCATATATCATAACAATTAATCTAGTTTTTGCTTTATTCAGTTCTATCCGGTAATTTATAAGATATATTATAAGTTATCAACTCGTGCTGCTCGCTCGGCCAATTATATTTAGCTACTTACCATTACATGTAATACGTATAGTATAGAAATGTGACTGATAGCATAATAAGCAAGTTTTTGTTTCATTCAATTCTGTCCAGTGGTTTTCGAGATATCAACATTTTCGTTCAGAGTCACATACATTACTCCTGCAACGTCTTCCGTATAACGAAGACTTTTTTTTTTACCGGAACTGTACCAGGGTCACCTGGTTGAAATTGGTTTTTATTGCCTAGCCAAAAACTTGCATCACGGTACCTGAATTTTAGCATTCTCCATCTCCTTGCTGTTTGATGTAAAGATTAAAGCTTTTGGAGCCAGCCAGCCTCGT
Source organism: Lithobius niger (assembly GCA_023313725.1). Lineage (NCBI taxonomy): Eukaryota > Metazoa > Arthropoda > Chilopoda > Lithobiomorpha > Lithobiidae > Lithobius > Lithobius niger. Next base: position 6,810 of record JAHWFP010259538.1, on the reverse strand, counting down.
GATCCAACGCGTATCTTTGTGTGCACCCCTCTTCTATATAAAGTGCCTCGACGCACGCGTATAAGCATACCAGTGGCGACACAGCCGGGAGGCAGGGTAGAAACCAGGTAATGTATATTATGGTTAGGTAATAAAAGCCAATGGTAAAGTGACGTTTTTAATTGCCGAAGAAAATTTACATTTCCTGAATTTTAGCATTCCACAGACCTCGTCAAAGGTGGTGGGCACGGGGCGCTGGAATTGTATCGACATGGACTCGGGAGTTATTTAATTGTGACTCACCAATAACTACGCACCACCAAAAGAGTTCTAGTTCAAAGACCTAGAACTCTTTTGGTGGTGCGTAGTTATTGGTTAGTCACTATGATGAGTAACCAAAGTAAACAAACCGTAGCGTCAGTCGAAGTTTCGACCAGGACATCGGTATTTAGAGTTATTTAATTCTGGGATTTTCTTAAATGCTTACCCGTGTGTGGGACCCGGAATTAGAGTAACTCCGGATTCTTGATTTGCTTTAACGGCGTTTGAAACAATCTGGAATTGTGGTAACACGCAGTTACCATAACTCTTGACTTTTCTGAAATATGGATGCCTGCAAGGGAACCGGAATTACTATAAATAACATTCCTGCCTCGCCCGCGCTCACTGTGGCTATACATAACATCAGAAACAGCAACCATGCTTATCAAATTAGACAAAAGTAAGGTAACTCTGTGTCCACAATTTTTAAAGCAAATTAAGAATCCGGAGTACTGTTGGGCAGTACCCGAAATTTTTGTGACAGTGCCAGTACCAGCCTAGGTCCCGCGGTACTCAGTATTAAACGGTTCTTAAAATTTGGCGGTACTTCCTTCGGTAACAACAGTATTTTTTTAAATAGCCTAATCAAACTAATTAAGGTTGGAAATGGAATCATAAATTTCATTACGTAGCCCCTACCCCTCTCCAAAAAAATAAACATAAAAAATAATCGACAAGTAGGCTACTGAACTTTGAACTTAATTTTATTTTTCCGTTGGTTCTTATGCTGGTTGCAGCATCAAAGTTACACAAATTTGGCTCCACTTTTGTGCATTGTTTAGAATTCCAATTTTATTATTGTTGATCTTTAACTGATTATTACACTGCTTGCAGCCCTACAATAAGGACTTAATGACTATTGTTATAATTTTAGTGCCTTTTTTCATATTAAAACAAAACCATTATTTTAACAATGCACAGTATTTGGTACTGTTGCTTTTTTGTAGGGGACAGATGAATAGGGAAAAACCATAGGGAGAAAATATTCGTTCAAAATTTTTTTTTCCATGTTTAGACTCCCCCACCCCAAAATTTTTCAAATTCCTAAGTTCCTAAGTTTTATTTAGTCTATTGGCAATTCAAAGCATACATAATATCACCATAAGATTAATTTACTCTTCTAGGCAATGCAACTTGGATGGCTTACATAACATAATCCCCCCAAAACTGATGATGCAACTATAGTACGAAGTGACCGTATTTACCATGGTGTCTTTCCCTTTCACGTAGGATATTGGTGTTGATGTCATCTATCAACAGTCTGCCATGGCCCTGGTTGACTTCCCCATTCTTTAGTAGTTCTTAAATGTTTTAGCAAGAACTGTTGCTCATATCCGAATCTCCACCCCACCAACTTGCAAGTGAGGAATCCAAACGCATGGATCATTCCCACTACAGAATGGTTAGAAGGGAAAGGGAAGAGAAGAAAGCATAGTACGGGCTGTCTGGGACTCGAGAAACCCACAGAAAAACTTAAAAATAAGAAAAAACATAAAATAATACAGAAGTTTTTTTTTTTTGTGAATATTCGATGGAGTATATCCTATTCGAATATGCTCTTAACGAACGAACATTCGAATATTCGTCCGACCCCTACATTTTTGGTACCGCGGTACACCGTGAGAACGGGTATACTGCCCAACACTAAACCGGAGTTACTGTAATTCCGACTCCCACACACGGGACAGTGTGTAACAAAACCCCACGTGACTCTGGGCGCCACTTGACCGGCACCCCGGGGTTGTAAGCTGGCTCCCCATTAAGTAAAAAACTTCGCCATAGGTCTGGTGAAGGAGATTATTTGAATGATAAGACGTAAGATGACTGAATGGCTTAAGGGCTTACAACATTCGTCTGGTAGCAACGAAAGGGCCCAGGCGATAAAGTCCTTCCGCCTGTGAGGACATGCCCCGAAAATAATGGGAAATAAGGATCACAGTTTTTATCCAGGTAGAGATCATCCTGGTAGTCGTCACGCCCGAGCCAGTTGTAAAGGGTGCAAAAAGTTTGGATTGCTCTTTGCAGAGGGGTTTACTCTTCTTGAGCAACCCTTCCCAATGTCGGTCGCCACTCGCCATTTGGCGACTTGGAATTTAGCCTTACTCGCCAAATCGGCGACCAGCTACAGAGCATGCCACTAAAAAAAGGGTATCTCTGGAACCGTACAAGTTACAGACGAACGGTTTGCGGCGTTGTGCTCAGATTTATTAGGGCTATATAACTGGATTATCTGCATTAATACTGGAGTTTAAGAAAATTGCACAATTTTGTTAATGCATAAATTAGAAAAACCTTTCATCATACAAGACGTATTTGGTATGTGGCGAGTAAAAATTGTGAAACGGCGAGTGCTCTGTAAGGTCTACTGGCCAAGTGGCGACTGCTACTGAATTGATATTTGGAAGGGTTGTTCTTGAGGTAGAAGCGGATGGCCCGGACAAGGCAAATTGACCGTTCCGGGTCGTCCCTTAAGAGTGCTGGAATGATGATGGGTTGACACCGTTCACAGGGCTTGTGTCTTGGCTCAACAAGAAGCACATGTATCAGGGTTACGCCCTTGTAGTCTGCTAAGAAACAGTCAGCCGGTGTGGTGGATAATGCTTGTAACTCACTGCACCTGAGGCAAGGCCTTCAGAGCGAGGAAGACAGTTTTGCGAGTGAGATGGCTGAGGTCAGTGCTGAAACAAGAGGAGGGCGAAGAGAGCGTCTGCCCTGGGCGCAGAAAGGGGAAAGGGCACTGAAAATGCTACCCCGCCCCCTCCAAAATCAAAAGTGAAAAAGTTGAATTTAAAAAAAAGTGAAGCTTCGCCTAAATATAAATGGCCTTCAAAAATGTTATTTGTGAGTTGCAGCAGTAGTTTATGATAGAGGTACCCTCTGGCTGGCAAGAAAATAATTTGGGAACAAATGCATAATTTTCAGCGCGGTATTTGGGATTGTGCACAATCAAAATGTTAAACACTAAAAAAAAGTGAGAGCTACCACAAATTGTGGATTTCACACAGAAGCCATGTTGGAAAATCGTACCATTTTTGCAACTGTATGAAGTCTACAATTTGTCGTAGCTCCCACCTTTTTTAATCAACAAGACCCAAATTCCGGGCCGAAAAATAAAGATTTGTTGCCAAATTCATGTTCTTGTTAGTTTTCTTCCCAGCCAGAGGGCATCTCTATCGTAAAATAAATAGAATTGTAATCTTTCATATGTAGACAAATATTTTTGTCTCATGCCTACCTACCTCACAGCTTTATGTCAGATTCGTACATTTTCATTGTGTTGGCATTACCTCTGCGGCACCGTTCATTTTTGGGTAGATTTGGGAAGAGGCGTGGGGGAGGGGGAAGTTCGTGAAAGTTGCAATCTGCTGTATAATAGCAATAAAGTGGTGGCGCTCAATGAGCTACTGGCACCGGGGACTCAAACGCCTTGCTCAGGCACTGGCTGAGGTAACAAGAAGAGAGTGGTTCGTAGGGTGCGGAGAGTAGGGACGTGAGGACGATGGCAAAATCCCAATCCGGGAATAGCCATTTAGTTACAGGCCGCTCATATCAAAAGATTTGACAAGGGCGGAGATACGAAATTTGTGTAGAAGGTGTCGGCTGCCGGCAGCTTTGAATACAGTGTTGAGAGCTGAACGATAGACTAAGATAGCGGAGCTTTTAAGACCGTCGCTGAAGAGATGGTTGAGGAAGGCAAGGTAGGCTATGCTATCTTGTGTAAACTTCTTACTACCTGGCGTGCGTATTTCGCGGACTTTTGCAGAGCCGCCAGTGATTGCCATTGCTGCCAGTGATTGCCATATATTTTGTTGGTAGGGGAGCGAACAGCCTTGGAAGCAATGCGAGAGGCTTGTTTTGGAGAAATGTCTGCTGCTTCAAGGAGTCGAATGATAGTAGCGACACGTAAAGTCGCAGTGATGATGGGCGATGGTGAAGCTGGGTCCCCCAGTGTTGGGAAACCAGCTAAGTCCAGATCTTACGGAAGACAGCGTAGCAGATCGATTAGAAGCTCCAGTAGGAGCAGGAACCAAGGTACCGCTGGCCAATTCGGATCTATAAGAAGAAACTGGCCCAGGTACTGGGCAATCTTGTGAAGGACCAACGGAAGTAGTTTTAACGGTAGGACAAGACATCCTAAGCAGTGATCCCAAGACAGGGGTCAGGTCATCGACTGCCCATGCTAGGTCGTCCGGGACTACACTGATGGGCTAAAGTTCACTTTACCACAATTTTCTAAAACTAAGCCTTGAATTCTGTTAGGACGTACCCTATAAATTCTTGAGAGTAGATATTCGCAAACGTATGCCTTAAGGGACCATTCCACGATGGTAGGGATGTTACCACGGCAATGATACCTTCGTCATCGCGATTTAATTCTAGCTGCTAGAATACAGTGGCGAGTCGTGACGTAAACGCACCCTTAAGTTATAAACCGATCATGATGAGTAAGAAATGAAACAATAAGTGCCGGTTTCTTTGCGAGAGTTTCGAAATTCTTTTGGGTAACAATGACAACGTGCTCGCTGGGTAACAACGACGCAACGGCCTGATTGGTAAGACGACGAACGTTGAGAGATGACTTGTAGCTACTTACGTCTTAAGTTTGGATGAAATCGAGTTTCTCTGAATTGTAGATATTGAATGCCGTTCATTTTGTAGTTAGTACGAAAACCTACAATTGTGCAGACTTCGCAGCTATGCTATCTTGTGTAAACTACTACCTGGCGTGCGTATTTCGCGGACTTTTGATCACGTGACTACACGCTAACTTTGGATTTGTTCAGACTAAAAGTAAAATGGCATGGTAAAATGCCACTATTAGAAAATCAATGTGTACTATTTCTTAAATTGTGAAATAGATTATACCTGTAAATAAAAAAAAATGTGTTAAAACTGGTTAAAACTAAGTGGGCAGCAAAAATCTTGGAAATTTTTAAAACATTTATTCTGTTGCAAAATGTGAAGCCGTACACCTAGGTGAAACGCACAAACAAATCTTCAAAATTTTCCACACTGTTAAGTTATATAATTGCATACAAGTCTGTTTTTATTTTTTTCAATATTATAAAAACCTCAAGATTGTTCCTGCTTTGAGACTAGGGCCAAAAGACCGCTTTGAAAGACCGGGAAGGCCCCAAAGTTCTGTAGATTCAGCAATGTTGGTATTTTCCGTACCCACTAAAAAAAAAATCGTTGTAAGAATATCCGTCCAATTTCGCCTCGTAGGGGTTTATATCGTTAACACTTTGTTGCTTGTTTTTTTTTCAGCTGGCAACACAAATTCTCACGCCAAGTAATGCACCATCAACTTTTCATTTTTATTTTCCAGTTATCATGAACAAATATAATCAGTAAAATATATTCTTTAGTTGGTGTAAATAAGCGCAAATTGCGTGAATTAATCTCAATTGGCCTTAAGCTGCACAAAGTGCACCTTGTAATTATCGGATTGGGTTAGGCCTATTGCCATTTCCTTTTTAGGTGCTCGTCTGTGAACGGCTGTGAGGACTCGTGTGAGCTTTCACGTTGTGCATGTTCATCTTGGTTCATCTGTTTAACGATAATCATTTCTGTGGATGTTACCATAATTTATTAATCGCAAATATACCAAATCAAGATGGCAATCGGTAAAAATACTCAACCGTCGAAAGCCGGTTACCAAGACAAGGATAAACCAGCCCAGATCCGAAACAGTAACATCACTGCCGCTAAAGGTAAAGAAGGTTCTCGACTGAATGAAAATTTCGCTGCAGCGAAACCGATAATCATAGAAACTGAGGGTCATGGTACATGATATTTGGTTTATGTGTAAAGCAAAAGGTTTCTTAATTTTATTCCGTATAGTTTTATTTTCTTAAACTTGTCATTTTACGGTTAGGCAATCTTGTAACAATAGAAATTAAAAAGAACATGTGCCCAGCCCCCTCCTCTTGGAAGTGGATGAATAACTTAGGACGATTCAACTGAATTTTAAAATTCAGTAAATTTAGGAATAACCCTACCCTTAACTATTTTATTTACAGTGGCGCTGTACAGGCTTCGCAGCAAAGTACATAAAGTGCACGTGAGTGTAAATAGAAGTTAAAAAAAAATACCCAATAAAACAGTGGTTATTTAAAAAATAATAATTAATGATGTATACCTGTTGAGTAAGTAGAACAAAAATAAATCGTGTATGTAAATCTGCCTGGTGTGTAAAGTAATCAAGGCTTTACATTTTACATATGACTGTTCATATTGCCTGCCTGCCTCCCTTCGGAGAAGATCTGCCACATGTAAATAAACTAAACTAAAACCGCAAACAAAGCCTTAAGCCACTCATGTGTCACCCCCTCCCCAATCCACAGCACAGGGGCTCGTCACAAAATACGAGTAGGACGGCCACTGGCTTTACATTCGTACGACAGGTTGTTCTCCACCCCGAGCTTGTGGTCACCCCACCACCAAAGTATCCATATCTTCGATAAAAAGTTATTTAGCGTAAGTACTGGGTTATTGGGGGGGGGGGGG